>JAAGKR010004201.1:0-64487 GCA_011419295.1 Clarias macrocephalus
AGAAGTACACCCTGAACTAATAAATCCATCACAGGGCAAAAGGGCGTACACATTCACCCACCTTTTATGGACAATCTAGAAATGCCAACTAGCCTAATCTGCATGTCTTTGGATTGTGGAAGAAAACCCAGATGAAATCCACAAAGCACTTGGAGAACATGCAAACTCCATGCACACTGAGGATTCTCAACCCTGGAGATGGATGGCCATACTACTAACCATTACAACACAATGTCACCCAAACAAACCTCAATAAAGGATTGGCTACAAAAAAAAAAAAAAAAAAAAACTTAATCTTATCAAAAAACTGATGACTTGAAGAGAAGGTCTGCAAATTTGACAAATCATGTGCATTTTTGCAGTGAAGAATGGACTTTAAATTATAATATCAAGATGTGTTAAATTGAGTGTCTCTTAAGTAAAGTTTATTGCTTTCCTTTCTTTACCTAAAACGTCTTGGATTGCTTTTTACTTATACAAATTAATTTTTTTTTTCACATACACAGTATGATATGAAGTGAAATGCTTATATGACCGATGATGACCTAAAATTAATAGTTTTCAAATAAAGAATAAGAGAAAAAAATATATTTACAAATATAGAAATATAGAAAAAAATATAGAAAAAAAAAGTTACAATAAATGTACAATATGGACAAATAATACAATACAATAAAATTTGCATTTGGATATGGAAAAGCAGGTCAGTCATGAGTATGTCATCTACCTGATGACATACAAAAATCAGCCATAACAATAAAACCTTATGCCCAGTATTGTGCTTTGTTGACACCAAAACAGCTCTGACCCGTCGAGACAAGATCCTACAAGCACTCTGAAGATGTGCTGTTGTACCTGGCACCAGGACATTAGTAGCAGATCATTGTTGTACTGTAAGCTGCAAACAGCCTCCATGGATCAGATTTTTTTTTTTTTTTTTGCTCAACACATCATATGGATTGAGATCTGAGGAATTTTAGGTCAAAATTTTGCCCTGCTAAGCTGTATGAGTAGCAGGCTGTGATGCACTGGGTTTTCTGATACCTTTCTGTCATAGCCAGCATTAACTTTTTTTTTCAACAATTTTGTGCCACTTTCCTCATCTCATCTCATCCTGGTATATAATTGATAATCCATGTTAATGGAATGCGGTGTTACTGTTTTGACTGATTGGCTTCTCCTGAGATAGTTTGAGTAGTTCTAAATACTCACTGAAGAGTTTTGTGTCTAGAGCATAGCAAATTTCAAACCAGACTTTGATGCTGCAGGTGACAACCCCTGTAAAAATTGCCAAGAATGTTGTCTGGCGTGCCAGAGTTGTTTAGTCTTCTCAGGGAGTAAAGATGCTGCTTATTAAATGTACTGTGTTGTGAGACCAGGCAAGAGCTTCACTGATGTGAACACCATGAAGTTTTTTTTACCCTTTCTAACTTAGTCTCTCCTAAAATATGGTGCAAACTTCTTGAGCAACCCATCATTTCTTTGTATTAATTTTAATTAAATCACGTACTGTCGATTTAATAAAAATAAAATTTAAAAAAAGAACAAATATTTCACTGTGAGAGGCTGAAAACTGCCAAAAGATAACATTTTCAAATTGGTTGTTTATGTAACAACCTCAGCAGCAACCTCATTTCAACACCGACCTCATTTACCTCTCTCATCTGCCCCAGCCATTCAGCATTCAACTACTCATCACCAGTATACTATTCATGAACTTGTCATCTAAAAACTGATCTGTCATCATTAATTATTACCCATTTTATCATACGGTAGGTGAATGTGTGGCTTAACAAACAAAAACATTGCTTTGATACTTCTTAGGTATAGTGACTGGACTGAAAATGAGAGTCAAAAAATGAGAGCCAAAAAGTCCCCCAGGATGCCTGGAGAACTATTCCTCAAGACTGCATTAAAAATACAAGAAAGTCTGGTGCTTTGGTAGCAAAATATAATTTTTTTTTTTTTTTTAAATCAGGGTGGCTGAAAATTTTGCACAATATTGTACATGCTGTGGTATGTGTTGCTCCTACGAGTAATTTTTGTTCACATACAGTAGTTAAAGAGTATCCTTGGTTTTGTTGGCATAAGGGGCGGATCTACCGGGGTGGCACGGCGTGGCAGTTGCCCACCCTAAGAAAAAGCCTCGCCACCCCATTTGCCACCCCAGCACTAGTGTCCTAGTATTCTAAAAATAAAAGAGTTTTACATTTATCTGACGTTCCAATCCAGTTCCAATCACACATCAGCCTTTCTTTAATTTTTATAGAAGAATGTAAAAATGTGCACCCTAGTGTATACACCGAATAAAAATAGCATTCCTTGAATGCACAAAAACTATGCAAGGATGCTTGCTTCAGTGTTGCCACCCCTCATAATTTTAATGCCACCCCCTTGTCACCCCATGAATAATTTTCTAGATCCGCCCCTGGTTGGCATGTAGAAAAAGATTCTCTCGTCACTGTTTACCAAACCAAACACTGTTGGACTCGGTTCAACCAAATGACATTAAAAGGCAAGGCACTGTTGGGAGGGGCACAATTGGTGCTGACACTGATCTCAGGGAGACGTTGATGCCTGAGAGGATGTAGTTCAGTGTTAGAGCACATCCTTTGCAGGTAAAAGGTTCCAGGGTTAATCCCTGTCATCTCCACATGCTTTAGGGCCCACGCTAGCTCAGCATATTAAGGCTCTGGCTTAGGAATAAGAAGGTTTGAAGTTCAAGCCCCAGCTCCACCTGGCTGCTCCAATTTGGATGGAGGGTTCTATATTAATCTCTGATGCCCGATTTAAGATTTATTTAGCCCAACTAGCAGTGTGGTATGGCTTGCAAGCTTTGTTGCAGGCACTGGGTGTCTGGGGCAGTAAAGCCTACACTCTCTACCGGCCTCTTTGATTGATCTATGTAGGGCATACCTGGCCTTTTTTCAGTCATCTATATTCCCAGAGAGGAATGCAGTGGAGCAGACATGCAGCAAGAACCGAACCACACAGTTTATCCATGGCTTTTGCTTAGGCTGTTTTAACACATTTAATGAAAGGAATCTTTTTTTTTTTTTTTTTAACACAGCTACTAAGGCATCTGATTAATGCCATAAAGTATTGACAGCACAGTCCTCTCATGTACAGTAGCAGCAGTTCTAAATGCTTCCTAGTCAGCAGTTCTGAAGCACATTGTCAGTTTCCTCTGTCCAAAACTGATTTCCTGGGGGAGCTTGTTTGATGAGTTGTCTATATGCTGGATATAGAAAAAGGGAGATGTTGTCCATAGTAGGGATGGGGCACTGCCTTGTAAACGTCCTTCGCGTTTCTTTAAAGTTGTTCTTTTCTCTTGTTGGAAAATTGCAGTAATTGAAATCACCAGCCACAATAAAGACATCATCCAGGTGTGCAGTTTATTGTGCATAGAGCACATAATGCAGCAGCACAAGTGCTGCCATGGAGTCTATATTTTGCAGAAGGTAAACAGTCAGTATAAACACAGAAGTAAACTTTCTCAGCAGATAAAAAGGGTCTACACTTCAATAACAGTAGCCTTTATCCCAGGTGAAAATGTTTCCCCACAGCCTTTACATTCAAAAGCCACCTGTTGTTGCCAAAGACACAAACACCACCTTTGCTCTTCCCAGACTGCTGCGCCTTTCCAATGAAGGTTGGAGTGTTTGGGATGAATATCCTACTCTATGCTGGCAGATTCCTATTAAACCAAGACCACAGCAGTCTTGTTGTTGTCTTCTCATCCTAAGCTTTTCCAGCTTGTTTTTAACATTTAATATCTTAACAGGGGTGTATACCTTTTCACATATACTGCAGTTGTATACACACGCCATGTTGCCAAAAGTATTTGGACACCTCACCATGAGACACATGCAACTGCCACAAAGTTGGAGTCAACGTACATATGCTGTAGCATTATCAATTCCCTTCACTGGTACTAGGAGGAACATGTGCCAGAATAACAATGTCCCTATGTACACATGAGACTTAAAAAGATCTTTATCAAAATCATTATCTATAATTGGGGTCACCAAGTCAATCTGGTCCAGACTCTTAATCAGATAATGACTCCCATTGTCACGGATGGTTCACACAGGCGTGGCATAAATGCATATGTTAAAAACTTTTAATTAATAAATAGAAAACATAAAGCAAAAAAAAAAATAACTGGATCAGGAACAGAACGAATATAAACTAAACTTATAGAACAGAAGAGATGCATGACAAAGACACTAGACTAAATTGAAGCTTCAATTAGATTACACTAATCAAGACAATGATGAACACCTGCAGAACACTCATGTCAAGTCCCAAGTCCTATGGGATGCAAAGTGCCTTCCAAGGGTCATGTCTGACACCCTTCAGGAGGATGGTTGCACTCGATCAAGCCTGGGAAACATAGGCTTGTAGCATTGCACACATTGGTGCAATGACAGCAAAATTACACAGCTGTCATTATGTCTGCTTTTGCGTTCTCATATATATATAGATGCATGTTGCATGTTGGGCTTGATCTTATCATTTTGGAAATGTATACAACAGGGGTAAACAATTCACTGGTTAATAGGAATAACAAAAGTTTACTGTTTTTATAATGGTGCATGTTGCTTACTGTTGTAGTCATTTCTTTATTTTGTGTATGTTAATAATACCCACATATCATATGGGTAACAAGCTGTGTATGATTTACTGAACTATGCAAAATGTAAACAACCTGTTATGCCTAAGGCAACAAATTTTTATTATTTTTAATTTTTTTATTATTGTTATTTTTAAGTGTTACGTGTTTAAACAGCATGAAATTGCCTCTGTTTATGAGCGCTTCATAGGACCCATAATTCTCCAGTTAGCCCCCGTGTCATTGCCCAAATGTATTCTGTGCAAGTTGAAAACACAAAACGCATGGTGTTTTTAATTATAAAATACAAGTTGATAATTCTCAACCATGCAAAGGCATGACAAAATATTTTCAGCAAAAAAAAAAAAAAAAAAAAAGTGTAAACAATGGTTTGTTTGAACAGTATTAAAATTATTAGAAATTGTGTTATAGGAAATGTTCTTTTTATTTGTCCTTAGGCATAGTCTTGTATGCATACTTTACTGTCAAATTAACCTTAGGGATTATTGATTGCTGTCATTATATTTGCAGCTATCAATGTAGCAATGTTTTCCTATTTAGAGAAACGTATAGGGTGATGCCAAAGAATCTATTCACAGATCTTGCATCCACCGTGCCTCTAAGTACCATGGTAAGTTATCCGTGACTGATTAAATATCGCAGCACATATGCACAGCCTGATTACAAGTTTGTTGGCCAGAAAGGTTAGAATAATTGCTTTGCACTTTTCGGTAGACTGTAGCTGACTCGGGGTCTGAAAGAGAATGTAGTGGAGCTTCATGTCAGTGCTTCTAATCCTGTACAGGGTCACAAGGAGGGATACACTACGGATGGCGTGCCAACCCATCGCAGAGCACACACGCTCGTTCCTACACTAGAGGCAATTTAGGCACTGCTTAACAATTAGCTCACTCTGCATGTTTTCAGACTGTGGGAATGAACCAGAGTACCTGGAGGAAACTGACCAAACATTGGGAAAACAAGCAAACTCCACTCACACAGACCTGAGGTTAGAATCGAACTCTTGACCCATCGTGGTGAGGGGCTACTGTGATAATCACTCCATCACTGTGCCTCCACTATTACATATTTTCTGCCTTTATTTTAACAAGATAATTTGCTAATAAGCCCAGAGAAGGTAAACAAAAGAAGAAAAGAGACAGAGTTGGCTCAGTGGTTAAAATGTTGGTCTATTAATCAGAGGTCATGAACTCAAATCTCAACATTTACATGCTACCTCTGCTGAGCCCATGAGAAAGGTCTTTACCACTTTTCTGCACAGATGCATAAAAAATAGATGGACATAATTTGCTCTGGATAACTGCATGAAATAAAATGAAATGAATGACTCTCTCCTTTCAGAGCCAATGTGTCTAGCCCTGTAGCTATTTTCTAGTATGTTGAGCAACCTTAAGCTAAATTATTTACATAAATACATTTGATTTGATGAGCTGCAAATAAAAAAAGCTGCTACATAAACTGAGTTGGGCCATGTTGCTGAAAAGTGAATATTTTAGGTTATTGTGGCAGGAAAAACTTCCTTCTATTTCCCTTTTTTTTTTTTTTTTTTTTTGTCAGATTGGATTTGCATGCCATGACACTTTATAAGGATAATCACAAATGATTTTTATCTGACTCTAATGTGGATGCGTCTGTCCTATAAAAGGGCACACACTCGTCAGTACGTCTGTACTTATTGCAATGATCTCCAACACTCCTCTATTTCTGTAGGTTCCCTTCAGTTTCCCAAATAACTACTACATCACTGATTTAACTTTCCCTTCACTGACTACATTCACTACTGTCCTCGACTGTTGAAATGAAATCGCTGATGATGTCAGCACCTGACGCATATATAGAGGTAAACAGTCGCATGGATTCTGTTCTCCTTCAAGTTGCATAACCACATATGAAAGTGATTCAGTTTTGATCTGAAGAACATAAGATTTTTGGCATTCAATCAGCCCTAAAATAGGATCTGTGCCACATTATGGTAAAAAAAAAAATAAATTATTTGAGTAACTTCAGGCTGGTTATGTAAATGTAGCCTATATGGGAACTAATTCTGGAATGAAATGTTAAACGAGTCACATGTCCACAAACGTTTGGCCATAGCGTGTACCTTTTTAGGTCCACAGCAAGACATCATTAGCTAGACAGTTAACACTCTTCTGCTCTATTACCTGACACACATGCACCCACTGCTTCTATCACCATTCCAGAATTTCACACACACATTTTTGTGTTTCTCAGTTTCTCATTTTCATTCAATGGACACAAGGCCACTCCACACTCTGAATGCCATCATTTTGTTCTGGGCTTCTATGTCTAATTTTTAGGCTTGCATGAATGTTTTAAAAACTGTTTTATTACACTGATTTTGATTTCTCTTTAAAGTTAAAAAAGTCAATAGTTTAAGCTGTTCGGTAGAATCACTACTACATTAGCACCACGGTGGCACTATTTGCCTATCTGTCATGATGCTGACTGAAGAAAATTAAGTTTTTTTTTTTTTTTGTGAAAATAAAAAAAAATCTATACATGTATACCAAAACTTTATTTATTTATTTATTTATTTATTTATTTATTTATTTTTAAACAAAAGGGGATGTGTACTGCGACCACCTTGTTATTACAAAGCACAAATCAAGTGGACTACAAAATGAACCTCAAACTATGCATAGCCAGGCCATCTGTATGGCTCACTTGTGAGTCCTTTATAGGGGTCTGAGGTCATTTGTTGTGTTCACAGATGCACATAGAATGCTAAATCACTGATCTGAGTCGACCTGGTACACAGAAGATTCTGCTGCCGCTCTCACCTCTGGATCATTAAGGATATAAATATATATTGAATGCCTATATACGAATGCTAATATATTGAATCAAAAAGGTCATAAATTTTAATATTTTGTTGCATCATCTTTAGCTTTGATTGTGCTCTGCATTTGCCATGGCAATATTTTGACAACCTTATGCAACATGTTCAAAAGATAGTACCCCTTCGTTAATTCTTTGTGTTTTTATGTAAAATCATCTGATTGTAACCGGTCTCAATATGAGATAAATACAACACAATATAACTTTTTTTATTTTTTACCATGCCATTATTTATTTAACAAAAATGAAGCCATAGTATACTGTATGTATGGGCAATACTAAGTACCCCCATTGATTCGGTAGCATGTACTGTAGATCCACCTTTAGAAGCAATAACTTAAAGTAATCATTTCCTTTATGGTTTATTAGTCTCTCACATTATTGTGGAGGAATTTGGGTACGTTCTTTTTATAGCATTGCTTGAGTTCATTGGGGGTTTGGGGCATTCGTTTATTCATTCACAGTCCTCTTAACATCACACAGCATTTCAACATTTCAATTGGGTTGAGAGCTGGACTTTGACTAGGGCATTCCAAAACATTCTTTTCTTTTTCTTTTTTTCAGCCATTCTGATGTAGATTTACTGGTGTTCATTGTCCTGTACATGACCCGATTTCACCCAAGCTTTAGCTGTCAGACAGATGGCCTTACATTTGCCTTTAGAATACTCTGGTATACAGAGAAGTTCTTGGTCAACTCTGTGACTACAAGGTGCAACGGTCCTGTGGTTGCATTTTTTTTTCACATGCAACGTTGCAAACCTCAGCTGTGCTTCCATGTTGTTGTTTTTTTTTAGACCAAAGAAGCTTTCTCCAGGCAACCCTTCCAAACAAATATTACTTGTTCATTCTTCCTCTAATTGTGCACTGTGCATTTTTTTGTATTTCTCTGAGGCTTACACTGTTTCATCCTGGAAAGAAGAAGCTGGGACATCCACTTATTTTTGGCTTCATTTGTGTTAAATAAATAATTGCATTATTAAAATTGTTTGCCTAAGATCCATTATGATCTAATGATTTTTTATAATAAATAATATAATATAATATAATATAATATAATATAATATAATATAATATAATATAATATAATATAATATAATATAATATAATATAATATAATATATTTTATTATACCCCAGAAAACATAGAATTAATAGAGGGGGTACTAACTTTTGAACATGGCTGCATTTGATCACAAGCCACAATAATTTTTGGCCAAGATTTTTTTGTTGATGATAGAAGAGTTTCACCACTTTGTAAAGTCTTCTTCAGCACATTCTGAATACTTTCAGTTGTGAAATAGAGACTTGTTTAACATGTGAAAAGGATTTCTTCTGTTCCCAGAACTAATTTTTTTAGTTATTTTTATATATTTTTTTTTTACAATTTTAGCTTCATTATACCTTTCAAATGCTCCACTCTTTATGCTCCCAAGCCAATCAAAGCATTTTTTTTTCAGATTATTCTCACTAAGAAGTGATTTAATTATGACCACCGAGTTGTTTAGTTGAAATCCTGTAAGATCTTGTCTTAGTGTGCATGTGGAAATGCTTTTACTTTCATTTTTAAACACTGTTCTGATTTCTACTTTAGATTTTTCTTTTATGATGCAATTTCATCAAACATAAAAGTGATCTCTGATCAAAGTCATTCATGAATGTTTATTTCTGACCTTTATTGATCCATGTTTTAACTATGCACTGAATACTTCCTTAGTTTTCTTTGCTCATTGAAGGCCAATAATTTGACCATTCTAACAGAAAGTATTCTGGAGGAGCTACTCATTCTGTTAGTTAGGGCCAAAAAAAAATTGCCAGCTGAAACATATTCTAGTGAGTGTGTGTATTGCTTTGTAACAATGTAGATTACAAAAAATAGTGTGTATGCAGATTCTTTTTTTTTTATGGATTAGCTGATGGTCAGGCATTAATCCATTTGTGAGCAGAGCTTACTGCAATGCAAATTTCCGTTTTCTCATAATGACTTGAAGCAGTGTTGAAGTCTTGGACTCATTAGAGTGGCATAAAGCAGCTTGAGACACACAGAATGCCAATCCATCACATATGAGTCATACTCGATCGGAACAAACCTACAGGTGGAAATAAAAAAGGCTGGTGAGTTGCAATGGCCCACAACCCCAGAGGAAGTCAGGCTAGCAAACGTCTCTACATACTGTATGTAATAATCCAACATATCCTTGTTCATTCAGCGTTCCCATCTAGTAATTGCAGGACTCATGCTATTAATACTCTTCACTGAATGCCATTTAATAGGCTAATTATAAAACACTGCAGTGTGATTGACAAGATGAAGCATCGCAGAAGCAGTGTCCTTTAAATACATTTCTCGACCAGAATTCATCTGCAAATATGTTTTTGCTGACCAAACATTTTACTATGTAGCCATCATATTTAATATAATCAATATACATAATCTGATGGCACATGTACAATTTATACTATTTATACCATTAATGGTATATAATTATATACCACTGCAGTGACCAATGGAGCTTTAGACTGACATTTAGTGTAATTACCGGAAAGTAGTTTCATATTCTTTCCGGTACATTGTAGACAAAAGGTAAAGAGAATAAAGCATGGAGGTGGTGTACAGTCCTGAGATTTACTTTATATTTCCACTTGCTTCTCTTTAGGGCAATGGTTAAGGCCCTGGGTTACTAATTGGAAGGTTTGTGGTTCAAGGCCCACCTACCCCTTTCTGCTCCTTTTGCACTGTATCCTGGCTGACCCTATGCTCTGACGCCAGCTACTTAACTTGGATGGGCAAAATAATTTTATGTGGCAAATAATTTAATCTTAATTTTTATTATTATTATTGTTATTATTTATAAAATAGAATTATTATTTTATTTTTTGATGAACAAGCTTTTGTGACTGGTTTGAATGTGAGTTTTGGCATCCAGCTGCACTGCCCTCCAGTACTATGGATTATACTGACCTACTTTCACCAGTACTGGCATCTGACAGTTTGAGTAATAAATAATTGTTAGAACACGTCTAATGCTGATACATATGGTTAAATATGCTATTATGCTCTATATCACTACTCATGGAATGCCAATCAGATTATCATACGCATATAACATATAAATTAATGCACATTCCGCTTAAATTGACATAGTGAGCAAATTCGGTCCTTCACATTGGCAAATGTTAATAATAAAACACTGTAAATATGATATTTTAAATGAATTGCTAATAAATACGTATTATTGTGTAAGCAGAAAAAAAACGACTTATTACACATTTTGTATGAAAAAGTCTGCTTGGGACCTTTGGACAGTATTTTATATCTGAAAATCCACTAACATTTATGATGGAGGATTCTACACTCCCTTTGTCATAGGTAAGCCATAATCATTACAAGTAGCTGCTTTTTTATAGTTACCCTTACACATTAGCATATAAATAAAACTAAGCAACTGGCAGCAAAACATCTGTGGGTGGTTTAAATATATTAAACATCTGTTAGTATAGGAAATGTATCAACAAACATGGTAACATTGGTGCATTTGGTATATAAAATTCAAACTTCTATTAAAAAAAACATATATATATATTCTATATAAGACATGGGTTAGGACAACTGACAATGCATTAGCCAAAGCAATGAAACGATTTCTCCTCTCACCTATGTCATGTCCATCCAGCTGTTAAATTACTCATATTTATTCATATGTATATTCATATTATTGTACGTAATGTAAATGTACCTATATATAGTTTCTATATATCTTTATTCCACATATTTATATTTAGACATATCTGTATCTGTATCATTATTCTGTACATTAAATTATCCATCTATGCTCACTTTACACTGTATATTCATGTATATATTATATATATATATATATATATATAATATTTTCTTTCTGTAACCCAATTTATACATAGACTTTATATATATTATATAAGTTTGTAACTATGCGCAATGACAATGAAGTTGAATCTAATCTAATCTAATGTAAATATCACATCAGAGTCTGAGTCAACCATTGAGCCAGGATCTACTGCCAAATCCAGTCAAGATGTTGACATACTCTCCCTCCCCTGTTCAATATGTTTAGTGTGTTTATTCAGTGTATTTAACAGATACTGTTTTCTCATTTTATTCCAATTCCCTGTTTTGTATAGTTTTCTACTTTGCAATGTGCTTTGAGTACTAGTTGTGCCTACTGTGCTTACTTTAATTTGGATTATAAAATATAAAATTCAAGCTCCCAGGCTCTAGAAAATCTAAGGCTCTCCAAAAGCCTCGATTTGATTGTATTTGATGTATTTGATGCTTTTATCCCCCATTTTTTTTAAATTGAGTACAACTACAAGCGTACAATAAATAATGATGAACTGATTAATCTGTGATCTTTATCTCGGTCAAGATAGTGGTGAACCAAACCCTATTAAATAGCCTAGAATTGTGGAAATAGTAAGCTCAAGATTAAAACTCATAACCTAGAGCTGTTGGGTAGAGACTGTACAGTACCTGTTGCACTATTGCATTATTTATTATTTAACTACTTTTCTTATTCTCTCTCTCTCTCTCTCTCTCTCTCTCTCTCTCTCTCTCTCTCTCTCACTCTGTCAAATTCAGTATTTTAAAGATTTCGCCTTGTCAATATTAGTGCTATAATATTAAAAGTAATTTCAAATGTGCTTTTGTCTTTTTAACCCAGCATTATGAATTATAAATTATGACCACGGAAATGTCTTTTAAATAAAATCTATTAAAACAACAAAAAGAAGGAAGAGACATTTAAAAATAATCATTTAGGCTCAAACTATCAGAATGACCCATATATTTGCAGTTATTCCTGTTCCTAGCGGTCAAAAACAAAATCAATTTCTCAAGGAATGAGAACTGATAGGAGATAAGATAAAGCGGCATAGGTAACTGAGCTGACCCTGAGTTCTAATCCCAAGTGCATGAATGAACTGCTTCTTTGTTGGCATGTCCCGCAGAATGAAAAGAAGATAAAAAATAAAAGAAAATAAATAAATCATCAGCCTGAGTCAATGACAAAAAGTAAAAGAGAAAGAAAGCATTATTTTCTTCATAACTTTGCCCTCACACCAACAGATATGCATTAATTAACTAATTTATTCATTCATTCATTCATTCATTCATTTATTTATTGGCTTGTGCAGTTGTTTATTTGCTGCTAAATGCCTCCGTACTAGTACCCTTTTTATTCATATAGAGCAACATAGGTCATGCATATCAAGTCAGCAAATATTTATTTATTTTATTTATTTATTTATTTATTTTGGTTGAGGAAGGACAAAGAATGTACAAAAACTTTGAAGAAAATGCTTGGGGACAATTAGTAGTAGAAATTTGGGATTTGTAAGAATAATGTGGAAGAGAGGCAGGTGCGTAGCAGGGCAAGTCAGAATGCACAAAGGCAGTACATCAAACCATTCCCATCTCTTTATAAAAACACAACAAATGAAGAGTACATTGCAATGAGGCCAGGCTATTATGTTAGTACTAGTAATACATTATGTAAAAAAAAATAGTACTATTAAAAAATAGTAATAGTAATAATAAAAATTATGATGATGAATATATTATAGATAATAGATAATAAATATAGTTGCAAGCAATGATGAGCAGGCCCAATTATCTTGTGAAGACCTGGAAGACACTGGGCACAGTGGATACATGCATTTAAGTGAGAACATCATTTTATGATATAATTTTAAAATGGGGGAAATTTAATATCAAGACACAATGATGTCACTCAATGTTATGTCACTCAATATAATGAAAGTTATTGGTCACTTTTCAGCATAAATTTAAGGCATCGCCATAGCTGACTCGTTTGAGATATCAAAAATCCATCTGCAATTCTGTATCCTCAATTTATTCAGATCACATACGCCTGGTTTGTTGGCGATCGTATAAATCCCCTAGGATGAGTACATCAAAATCCATTGGGTGCATTTTGAAAACGACCCAAAATAATCGACTTCCTGTTGAATTGAGCCCCTGACGTGCAATGTGATAGTTGTTCAGCTCAATGAACTCTAAATGTTCCGTGTGAATATGTGCGAGTGTATATGAGCTAAGCAGCAAAATCTTGTGTGAGGGTCTCATGCCAGGCCCAGGACACGACTCTCTGGCATCCTAATGGCGTTTAAGGCGTCCTTAAGGCGGACCTGTGCTAACCTTTCTGCCAATTTTCATGACATTCTGAGCATGTTAAGAAAGTTGAGCATGTAAAGAAAAGAACAAGAGGGCCCCAACACACTGTAACTTCATATTTACAGCATAGAGCAATGCTTTTCTTCACATACATCAGCTTGTTAAGAAGTTGGGGTCAGAGCATAGGGTCAGGATATGGCACCTGTGGAGCAGATAAGGCTGAGGGCATTGCAGTGATGGGACATGAACCCCTGATCTACTGATCTACACTCAACAAATTAAACTTTAAAGAACTATTTACACCTTTTCAAGCTTCAATAACAAGCTTAAACATGGTTTCTAAGAACGGTCAAAAGACTGTCTAACACCGAGTCCTTCCTTCTTCTAATAAACACTAAACGGTATGACCTTTACGTAAGCCAATAGTCACAAATATGCAAAAGGTTACATTTACATCTACGTAATAATGAAGTTAAATACTATAGAGATGTATTAAAAATGTACTTTATGCCTCTAAAATCTACTATCTATCAATAACTATCTATTAAGGGCAATTTGGAAATACAAATGAACCTACTCTGAATGTCTTTGGACCATGGGAGGAAAACCACTAAGCATAGGGAGAACATGCAAACTACACAGACAGAACCAAAGGTGGGACTTAAACCCTTACCCTTGAGGTACAAGGCCACAGTGCTAAACCCCTACTTCACCGTGCTTCCACACTAATCAGAATCAAACCCAACAATTAGTCCCGAATGCATTCAGTAGTAAAATGCTGTATGAGTCTACTTCTTCAAAGCATAAACATATTGCAGATACCATAACCTTCCAGATCGTTCCTGCATGCACTGAAAGTTACAAAAGAGAGACATACAGAAAAGGCTAAATAAAGCCTAACATTTTGCTACAACCACTGGCCTATGGTTCAGACAGATCTGTTTTAAAATCTCAGTTTTATCAGTAAGGACATTCAGTTGAAATATACGATGCTTACAGAATTTTTTTTTTTTTTTCCCCTGGCAAACGCATCGGAGACACACAGTATGAAAGAAACATTAGCATCATGGGGCTTACCCGAGGAGCAACAACACCGTGTTACAACAGATAATGCATGCAACACGATGAAGGCGTGCATGGTGAATAAATGTATGCGTCTTTAATGTTAGGAATGCAGCGTACACATAAAAACTAAAGAATGGAAACAAAAAATATCAAATATGAACACATTATTGTTCTAAAGCATGTTATTTATTTTTTTTCTTTTTGTTATTTAAATGAACTTTGGACACACTTTTATAGCATTTAGTGATTTTTTTTACAGCTTAAGCCAGGTTGATACTGTCTATATTGTGGTATTTAATTGTCATTCCATGTTGTCTATAAGCCTAAATATACCAATGAGGATGATATTACATTTTAACATTTTATACTGTATTCTACATGCTGTGCTGGCATTTGTGCCATAATTTAACATAAAAAATATATGTAATCATTGGTAGTTTGCATTTTGCATTCATTTACATATATTAGCTGTATAAAATTTAATAAAAGGTAATGATGGCATCAGTCATGCTACATTGCTACATTTACAAGAAGATGGTGAATCACTTTTCTTACAACTGGCCAAAAAAACGTTACATTGGAAGAAGCACAGGAAAAGCTCATCCTACTACCCTACCATTACACGCAGTTTTATCAAAATCTGAAACAAGATGGCGACCGAGCCAGAAGACTAATGGCAGGATGCTGCAACATGGCTTCACAAAAGACAGGAGGACAATTCCATTCGATTTCAACAACTAATGCAGGACCTAGTTGTTGTGGAATCATGAATAAAACAAAGCAGTTTGGCTACTGCTAGTGGTCACCGATGCCCTATGAGGAGAAGATTGTGTCAGTCTGTGGTACCTGCAGCCAGCTCTGACCTTGCTGAACACAACCCTCTTATACAGTGGCTTGCGAACACCTTTGAACTTTTCCACATTTCATCACATTACAACCACAATTGTAAATGTATTTTATTGTGATTTTATGTGATAGACCAACACAAAGTGGCACATAATTGTAAAGTGTAAGGAAAATAATAAATGGTTTTCAAAGGTCTGGTGTGTATTTGTATTCGGCCCCTTTACTCCTAACTAAAATCCAGTGGAACCAATCGCCTTCTAATTAGGAAATAGAGTCCGTCTGTGTGTAATTTAATCTCAGTATAAATACAGCTGTTCTGTGATGCTCTCTGAGGTTTGTTAGAGAACATTAGTGAACAAACTGAATAATGAAGCTCAAGGAACATACCAGACAGGTCAGGAATAAAGTTGTGGAGAAGTTTAAAGCTGGGTTAGATTATTTAAAAGAAAAAATATATATATATACCTAGCTTGAACATCTCATGGAGCACTGTTCAATCCATCATCTGAAAATGGAAAGAGCATGACACAACTACAAACCTACCAAGACATGGCCGTCCACCTAAACTAACAGACCAGGCAAGGAGAGCATTAATCTATGATACTGTAGCTCTGTAGGAACTACAGATATCCACAGCTCAGGCGGGAGAATCTGTCTAGATGACAACTATTAGCACTCCACAAAGCTGGCCTTTATGGACAAGAAGAAAGCCATTGTGAAAGAAAGTAAGAAGTCTCATAAGTGCAAACAGGACTTTCTA
Source organism: Clarias macrocephalus (assembly GCA_011419295.1). NCBI lineage: Eukaryota > Metazoa > Chordata > Actinopteri > Siluriformes > Clariidae > Clarias > Clarias macrocephalus. The sequence goes on from JAAGKR010004201.1 coordinate 16,337, forward strand.
TGGCTTTCTTTTAACAATGGTTAAAATGTGACAAAATGTGGAAAAGTCCAAGGGCTATTAAAGCCTTTGCCAGGCACTGTAGATCAGAATAAAATGTTTTGACGCATACAATGAATTTGGTTCCAGCTGTAGGTGAAAATTATAGTCATAAACAATGACACTGTACATTTGTTTATAGGGAAGACAGTATTTACAGGAAGTCCCCAACATTACCCCAAAAGAACTCACTCATTCTTCATCTGTACCGCTTTATCCTGTAGACTTATGGCACAAGGTGGTGTACACCCTGGATAGGGTGCCTATCTATTGCAGGGCACACATACACACACTCACACACTCCTTCATTTCTCTCCAGAGTACCTGGAGAAAGCCCACCAAACACAGGGAGAACATGCAAACTCCATGCACACAGACCCAAAGGCAGGAATTAAACCCAGAACCTGGAGGTGTAAGGCGACGGTGATCACCACTAAGCCATCATGCCGCCATATTCAAGAACTATACTGATTAAAGAAACACCACAACACACAGAGTATGTAATAGATCAGCGATGTACGTAAAGTGTGAGTGTGCACAGTAGTGGAGATACAATTAGTGTGCACACATGGGGTAAAGGTATTTTATGATTTATTATTTTTATGATTGTTTATACATTACACAACATATATTATGATAACACATGTAAGCAGTACAAACATGAAAATGCTTTTTTTTTTGTTGTTGCCATTTTCAATACCGTATTTGTAAATGTGAAGTATAGTGTAACAAGTTTATAAAAAGCATATTGGTTTTTCCCTTTTCTTCTTCTTCATTTATTCAATTATTACTCGTATTATTTTGTACACTAGATTGCATAGGGCGTAACAAGTGTAACAAAATTACACTAAGATCCAGGTCCCACTTCATATACTGTACATTCCTTTGTATATATTGTTATATTTATACATTTTAGTGCAATTACCTTGTGTTTATTCTTTATTTGTTATCTCTTATTAGTTTATTCTTATATTTATCATTGCTGATGCTCTCTGAGAGCTACCAAACAAATTCTGTTGTATCACTACAATGACAATAAAGTCTCTTTATCTTTATCTTTATATAATCAAGGTCACCGAAATATCAGAGTGATTCTCTGTCCTGGTGTACAGTACAGCGTTCTGTAGTGTTCTGCCACAAGGAAGCAGGTGAAAAGGGTTGTGTGCAAGGTGGGAGGGGTCCGTTGTGACTTTTTCCTGCCCATTTCCTGGTTCTTGAAAACTACAAGTCATGGAGAGTGGGCAGGGCAACACCAATTTTTTTTTTTTTTTTTTTTTTTTTGCCATTTTTACTCTTTGCTGCAGTCTGTTCCTGTCCGGTTTTGTGCCTGCTCCAAACCAGATGGTGTAAAACTGTAACAACAGAGCTTGTGACAGACCATACTTCCTTAGTTGGTGCAGAAAATCCATGCTTTGTTGGGCCTTTTTTGAGGTTGGAGTTTACCTTAGTCTCCCATTTCAGGTCTGGGGAAATGGAAGTTCCCGAAAGTGTGGATGAAACAGGGCTCTTGGATATTGTGATGGGGTAGACAGATGATTAGATGAAGGAGGAAGAATCCAACCTGACAAAATCCTTAAAAATATGATGCAAGACTACATGAATGAGAAGTGTGAAAATTAGCCACACCCAAGAGCTGTGGCATCTATCTATCTATCTATCTATCTATCTATCTATCTATCTATCTATCTATCTATCTATCTATCTATCTATCCTGTATTATGTTCACTACTGTTTACATTGTAAAACTATGAGCCTTACCCACAACGGGACTGAGATAGCTCAAGGCATTGGACTAGGATTCGGAAGGTTCCAGGTTCAAATCTCATAACTGCCAAGTTGTCCCAACTGCTCATATGTATAATGAAATACAAAAGAAAAATTGACTGTAGGTCGCTCTGGATAAGCGTGTCTACTAGATGTAGATAATGTAATGTTTAAATCAGGCTGTTTTATTATGTTTTAATGTGGTAGAATTCCTTGTCTGATTGCATAAAGGAGTAAAAACAAGGTACACAACCTAAAAAAAGAGAGGGTCTTCAAAAGCACTACCACTACAACTTAGCTAGTGTTCCTCACACGAAACATGTAGAAGCACAACATTAGGAAACAAAGTACACATGCTAGAAGTCATTGGCATTGTTATCATTTTGTTTAAGATGTGGGCTTGTTTCACTTCATTAATTGAATTTAAGTCGATTTTTTAATTATGATTATTTTGTTTAAATTTAGCTTTTTGATCATGAACTAATGTTGTGATCCATCATTGGGATAGCTCTACAATGACTCTATTAGAATTGAGCAATTGATATATCACAAGGGCTCATGGATGGCATACTAAGAATAATGGCGGGGAAAATATTACACACACATCATACGCATGCAGACGTAAAGGCAGCTACTGTAGGGAGCTGCATGTCTGTGATTTCTAACATTTTTAAATGTTTGTCATTTTTTCTAATGCTCTACTCAATTCATGTTCTCTCTGAATACTAAGCTTGATCAACAACAACAACAACAAAAAAAATCTGTATCTCATTTACAATTCTAACTTGAAGTGGCAAGGCCAAAAATGACATAAGGAAAAGGCCCTTAGGGAAATCTCAAGAGGACTCACAAGGGAACTCAGCTGCCGCGACTGTAGATGATAGTATTGTGATTATAAATGATTGTATCATGCAGGTATAGAAGAGTTAAAACAAACTGTAAGGTGAACATTAGAAAAATTGAAGACATTGTTATGAAAAACTCAGAATGTCCTTTACCATTTGTCAAAAGGATGAAATCACTGAGGAATATACATGTAAATATATACAGGACCTATAATATTAAATCTCCTACTCTACTAATAATTTACTAATACTATTTCTTTCCTAATATTCATACTAAGTGTATTAAAGTAATGTCCATACAAGACATAGGTCAATGCAATAAAATAAATAAATAAATAAAAAGTGCTTACACGGAAACCTTCCCATTGTGTGTTAATGGGGAGGCTTCAAACTTCAATCTGTGCATCTAGATTTTCAGATATGTCAGGTAGAACAATGGTTATCATTACTTTTATAAAGAGTTAATTTTACCACTGCCAGAATATGGGAATTATGTAGAGCTCTCAAAGTGTGCATATTATTTGGTCACAACCGAAACCAACAATAAAAACACCTGATCATATGTATTTGTGTCTATTGGCCAAAACATGAATTTTGTGATGGAATAATATAACACAATTTTCATAATACTTAATGCTTCTTATCTTCCAATCCATGTTAATTTTTTTTTTTGTAAAAATGCATACACATTTATACTTTTATGAGATGAAAAGAAACACATTTGCTAAATACAATTTCACGCCCTATTATGTCTGTAGTGTCTATAATGTTTTTGAATTCAAATCTTTCAATGATCTTAATTGTCACTCAGACAAAACTTAGGCAATTTAGATTTTACATGAAAAGAACCTAAAAAGTATATTATTCTAAAATGCAAAATTGTTAACAGGTTGCATCATGAATTTGACATGGTTATAGACACTACAGATTTTTTTTGCTTTTTAAGCTTTTACCAAAAACCAATAATTTTATAGATTGTACACTAGCTTACACCTATTTGGGTACTAATACTCATAAATGAATAATTTGCATTTTACATTATTATTGTTTGAAACAAGATATTATGAGAGGAAAAAAAAGTTTTTTTTTTCGGCCACATATATAAATCTTCTCTCCAAAACAGCTGAAGTTAGCAACTTAAAATTTTTAGGAAAGCAAGATTGTTCACTTCCATGTTGCATAAATTTTAGAAATACTATAGCTTCCTTGGCACACACATTTTCTGTATTATATGTATAATATAACATAAAATAAAAAAAATCAGCATCAATACTGTGTTTTTTCCATATGTGACCCATTTTTTATTATTATAATTTATTAAACTTTTTTTTTTTTTTTTTGCTCAATCATGGGTAGTTGGTTAAAATGAATGAAAATGTGGTTCATCATTTTGCCTATTTTGTCCTGCACAGTCTTGAGCCCTATATATGCCTTTTTTTTTTCTTTTTTCTTTTTTTTAAGCAAAACAAAGGATGGTTAAATACTCTTAAATGAGTATTAAAGGCGTCTTGGAAGAGGCACTGCCATTATAATGCAGCAGCTATTCTTGAGTACATGTACAGTACATTATCCATGTGAGATTATTGATCCACTGAAGCAAGGTTAAAACTTGGGGCTATAATGCTTCGGGATAAAAAGCTTGCAATGACTTTTTGTCAAATCAAATTATTAATTAATTATTATGCACTTATGTTATGCCATAAAAATACACACCATGCCATGTCTTTGTAGCGACTTTATAGACATATTTTATGTCCATCTGAAAAATATACTCTGGTTGATGTTTCCTTTTGTTGTTTAATGTTATTGGTCTATCTGCGATAAATGGTGTTGTATAAAAAGGAGGTTTTGTATTGTTTTTTTATTATTATTATTATTTTTTTTTTTATGAAGTAGACATCGATCACAGGTTTTGTGTTTTTTTTGCTTTCTTTGTTTTTTTCCCCTTTTTATTTCCTTCCTATTTCTTGTCTTGAAAATGGAATGAAAATATCGTTGGGGGCAAGTCAGTAAAAATATGAAAAGAATATAAGACGTTTTTTTTTTTTTTTTCCCAACACATACACACACACCACACACACACACACACACACGTTTTAGATTTTAGTTTATTATTATAGTAATTCACATCTGCAACCATGTGGCACAGTAAATGTGTACACTGTCTTTTTTTCAAGTCTTATAATAAAACTTTTCTTATCTCTGAAGAAGTTTTTTTTTTTAGTTATTCTAATGTAAAATTGAAAATGTTCTAGTTGCATCATTATATATGTAAGTATTTATTCATATTATATTATACAGCAGTTGTTTCTGACTAAGCAATCTAACTGTACAAGAGACATCCCAGGATAATAGAGCATAACAGCACTGGGACATTTGTTGTATTTATCACTCCACCCCACAGGTGATCTAACAATCATTAATTAAACTATGTGTCAGTTGCCTGCATGGTTAAATCACTGGATAGAGGGGAGAGCTACTGCCTGCCAAAGCCAACATTTAAAGCCAGTCTCTGGAGCACTTTTAGCATGAAAAGACATCTAATAATGGTATATCATCTTAAATAACACCTTGTAATTGCTTCTTGGTAATTCTAAAATGCCAATATATGGCCCATGTTTTTTGTTTAGTGCTAATGTGAGCTACAAAGATGATTAGCTTCTATTCCAAGGCTGAATCCCAAATTCCACTTAATCAAGGGCACTACTTAGTCTTTGGAATAAGGGATTGTATACCATAGCATTTCCATTTCAACCCCAGAACCCCTTAAGTTATCGAATATTCTAAAGAGGAATAAGTGGAAATAGAAAGAGAAACTTACAAGATTTACAGGACTCTCTACCACCTCTTACCTTTTGGCTACATAGTGCCAGTTAGAATTTAAATCTACTGTCACCCCTTCTAATTATACTAATTGCCAGTCGCCCGCTCTGCCAGTCGCAGTTAGGTAATTCCGGCAATCACAGGATGATATGCGTTGGTTAAATATCATAGCATAATGGGTATATACGGTGAAAATAAACAAGCAAATCAAAACCAATATTGAATAGCAATATTGAATATCAGTATGGCTGAGACATCTTCAGTTCTCAGGCTGTGTAACAGCATGACCCCGAGTGTGATATTGCTTAATTAAAATGTTCGAGTTAATTAAACCAAGTGTAATGAATTTCTATCTTTACATATGGTACATTTAAAAGAAACACATACTGTATCACCTGTGAAGCAATCTAGTATGCTATACCAATATTGGTAAACGTGATATAAAATGCATAGATGTGCAGCCAATTAGATTCAACCAGGTGTAAGAGATTATGAGATGGTAAACAAACAAAAAATATGATTATTTAAGAGAAAAATAGATTCAGAAATAACTATATTTCGTGCTGAATAGGTGAGGATATACTTCTCTAATTTAGTGGGAAACTAGTACATTTCAGACAGCTTGTGCTTATTTTGGAATTTATATTATTGCCCAGTTGTCAAGTTGCTTAGCTATAGAGTTCGTGACTGACGTTGCATGACTAACAGAATATTTTATTTCTTCACTGTATTTTTGATAGTTCTAATTTGGTAATACCAGGAAGAAAAAAAAAAACTGAACCATACTGCGTGTCTGCTGGTTTTAGCTAAGATTAACGTCAGTTTCAGATTGGATAAAATACACAAAATCTAGCAAATAAATTAGTAAATAAAGTCATAAATGTAATGGGAAAAAAGCTAATACTGGTAGCGAAAGAATACATACAGCAGAACAAAGATTCCAATATGATCAAGCACCCACAGGATGTGGCAGACAAACAAGTCCAATCAATCAATGGAGGACCTACCATGTAATCCGTAATACCAAAAGGATCAGCTGCCAACATCCTGGTGCCAGAGGGCCAGAGCTTCTCAGGGCTAGTGCCCAAGGGGCCAGAGCTGCCCAGGTAGCAAGGGAACCCAAAACCTAAGAAGGTTTAATGCGATGACTGATATATGTATATCATGTATTAATTGAAAATAGATATCTAGACTATGAAGAGTGAACTACAACGTGACACTAGACAGGGACAGGTTAGCCTGACATTTACATTTACATTTCCGTTATTCCATTTTGTTGATGCCCTTTCCCGGGGTATATCTCATTATACATTTGAGGGTTAAAGGCCTTGCTCAAAAGCCCAACAGTGGCAACTTACTGTCGTGGAGTTTGAACATAGGATCTTTCGAAACATAGCCCAATGCCAATCCACCACTGAGCTGCCACTGACATTTTTACAGGGTAATTCTTAAAGTGGGATGGAACAAAGAAACAAAACAGAAAACATCTCTAAATAAATGTCTGATTACACTATGGACCATAACTTGGAGCCTATCCCAGGAGGCTTAGGGCACAAAGCAGGGTACACCCTGGACAGGGTGCCAATCCATCGCAGGAAGGAAAAACAAATTTATTTTATTTCTTACAGGACTCGGGTTCATGTGTAAGGCATAACAGAATTACAGAAATCATCAAGTTAAACATGACAATAAAGAAAATGAAACAATCCCTGTTTGTATACAGTACATTTAGTTATTATGTTGTGTATTGCTCGGTTTAGCATCTCACCAATGATGGCATGCAGTCATTTGTGATAACCGTGCATACGGTCCTTAATAAGGTTTTGCATGAACTGCACATTTGAGATCTCCCCAAAGTGGCTCAATGATATTGGGGTCAAAAGACTGTGATGGTCACTTACAGAACTTTTACCTTTTTCTGTTGTAGCCATTAGAAGGTCAACTTGGCCTTGTGCTTTGGATCATGGTCATGTTGCCACATTCAAGAGCATCCCGTTTCATGCATGTCTTTCAGTATTTTCTGATCACATACTGCATTCATTTTGCCATCAATTGTGACTAACTTCACTGTGCCACTGGAGCTTACACAGACACAAAACATAAGAGAATGAGCTTTGTTGACTCCTCTCCAAACATAAAGTTAAATTTTGGTCTCATCTCCCCAAATGATGCTGCTCCAGGAATTATGGGGCTTGTCTAGGTACTGCCTGGAAGCGAGCTGTCTGCAAGCGAGCCTTTTCGTGGCATGGGAGCAGTAACGGCAATGCAGGTCATTTGTGTTCAAATACCTCCTTGCTCCTTGAAACAACAACACAACTTTTTTTTTTTTTTTTTTTTTTCCAGAACAGTCAGTTTTTTTTTTTTCTCTCAAAGTTGTTTGTGTGTTTTTTCTTTGCATCCCGGACAAATCTTCTGGCAGTAGTGGGTGAAATCTTTCTTGGTCTAGCTGACCATGGCTTAATATCAACAGAACATTTTATTTTCCACCTCTTTATTTGAGCAGTTTGAGCAGTACTTTCTGCCATTTCAAGCATTGAGATATATTTTTATATAATTTCCTGCTTTATAAAGTAGCTAACTACCTTATTACGCAGATCCATTGGCAGTTCTTTTATCTTCCCCATGGTGCAATTTCCAGCCAAGTCAATGCATTACCTCATGACCTGAGCAATTCACCAAATATTATGCATAGACAATAATTACAATTACAATGAGTCACAGATGTGAATACATTCCTTTAATAGCCATTGAAACCTGTGTGTCAGCCTGGGTGTGTATAATGTGGCCAAACATTCAAGGATATGTAAACTTTTGATCAGGGTTTTTTGGGTGATCTCCGTTATCATTATGTTTTTAAAAGGAGTCAAACAACTATGTGATACTGAATTGACTTCATGTGAGCATTATCCTCAAATAAATAAATAAATAAATAAATAAATAAATAATATATAAATGTATGATGGATCTTTATCAATGTAATTTTGGATTCCAACCTGGAATCCATGGTCTTGTCAAGATTGTTGGTTGAAGCAGCTTCATCTTCCAAAGAGCTGTTATGGACAGGGACTCTAGACCCATCAGAGACCCGGACTGGTGGTACTGAATTCACTCTGCTTTGTAAATAAGGAACATGAATTGCACCAGCTCCAGTCGATTATCCAATTTATCTGTCTTCTCAGGGTCTGCTCTCAGTCAGTGTCTCCAAGAGTTGAGAAGCTGTTGGGTGAAGTGTCCTTCAGGGGTCAAGCCAACTTACTCCAGCACGGCTGTGTTCACTGCCAGGTAGTCTAATTGGCCCATGAATAGCCACAGGGCCTCCCAGGTAATCAGAGCTTTAATCACTCACTCTTGGGGCTTTTTACACAGTAAAGTGATACCCTCAAACATTACTAACCTGCAATGTTGTCCTTGCCAGGGGACATTTTTTACTGGATTTTTAACTACAACTTATGTGAGGGGAAAGATTAAACATACTGTATGTATGGGAAAATATTTCTATTTAAACATGTCTGCCTTTGTGGTTTTCAGATACCCAGCAAGTTCAATAGAACTAGAAACTGTTGTTATCCAACCAGATTTTGTTCAGACTGAAAACATATTTTTGGATAGTGATAAAAAAGAAATGAACAATTACCATGTACATAAGATTTGTTTTTATTACTAATATCATTAATACATTGAAACCTTACTGCAGAAAGCAAAGCAAAGCAATATTAATACAGATGACTTGGTTCATCATATTTCTCCTGGTAGCAGCACAAAAGTTACTGACTGTGCATGAACTAGGTAGTTGTGGGAGCTTAAGTTTGATGACATTTGTATGGTTCCTTCCTAACGAGTCAAAGTACTACTTAAAAGTTTTACTAAAGTCAAAGTACTACAGTAAGTTCGTGCTCTAAATTGTACTTTAAGCACAAAAGTAAAAGTACTCCACAAAAAAAGTGCTCTATGCCACTGAGTAACTCACTCACTCTCATCATCTATAGCGCTTCCTGTATTCAGGGTCACGGGGGGCCTGGAGCCTATCCCAGGAGACTTCGGGCACATGGCAGGGTACACCCTGGACAGGGTGCCAATCCATCGCAGGGCACAGACACATACACTCATTCATTCACACACTACGGGCAATTTGGGAACGCCAGTTAGCCTAACCGACATGTCTTTGGACTGTGGAAGGAAACTGGAGCACCCGGAGGAAACCCACCAAGCACAGGGAGAACATCCATCACAGAGACGGGAAACGAGCCTGGCAAGGCGACAGTGCTAACCACTACACCACCGTGCCGCCCCACCGAGTAACTGATAACTGTTATTGTCTAGTAGAGATTAATAACTACAAGATTTGAAGGAATCTTGGGTAACAATATCAGCTTTTTGCTTCTGCTACCGTGTATATATGGGTATACTGCAAGCATAACAGAATGCACTAAGGGTAAAATTACTTAACAAAACATTATAATTATAAGCTTGCTAGTATATTAGCTGGTAAGCTAGATCGCATCTATTCTTACCTAGACAAATATGCCGGTTTGAGATGCTTGGAAAAAGAGTCAGAAGAATATGCAAGTGGATGGGATCCATTAGTGAACAGTCAATCACTTTGGTCCACTAACCAACCTGCGCTTCATAATGACCTGTCAATCACTTCTGCAAACTTGCACTGCTTGGACTAGTGGAATTGTTTTGTTCCTGTCCTTCAGACATAGGGTGCAGCGACGTTGTCAGCTGATGTGAGTGACAGCGTAAACAGTCTTGTTTAGATTCGAAAAAACAATAAGCTTTCCTGTGATTATTATCTTAAAAGTAAGAGTGTCTATTTAAAATGTAAGTAGTAAAAGTGGGATAGGTGTAAAATGCATCACATATGAAAGATACTCAAGTACACATACACGAAAGAAATAGTGAAGAACAATAACTGAGTGGTTGTACATCATTGCTTACCACCTCTGGTGCCTGGCAATGCCAGGCTTTGGGCTAGTGTGCATGAAGTACTGCTTTGGCCTGTAAAAATGTTTTGTTTGGCATTATACCGTAGGTGCAGAATATCTTATTGTGTACAACAGTGTAGTGCATTGTGCTGCGACCTGGAAAGCAGTTGTGATCTTATGAGTGATTAGGAGATGAGTAGAAGAGAAAAGAAGTAGAGTTGCCGTAGACATTGCTCTAAGCAATATGGCAGAGGGTACCAGAAATGCAGTAAAGGTCACCTATGATATATAACAAATGATAAAAGAAGCCACTTTCGTTAACATGGATTAGAAAATGGGTGAAATGTGCCATAAAAGGTCTGGCTACAAACTGCAGTAGAGCAAACAAAGTCAGCTGATGATAAGTGAAGCAATTTCTGTATTTAAATAAAGTAAAAGTACTCAATTGCAGGAGTATATACTGTATATATATATATTTTTTTCTTGTTTTACAGATCTAAATTTTTTTTCTTAGTAATGCACAAGAAACGAGGATTCCATTTAATCACAGACATTAATCAATGCATGTCATGTAATACTCACACTACTGTGGCTCATCAAGCATGATCGTTCACCATGTGCTTTTGTTTGGCTGTTGGTCCTGAGTCCTCCCAGTGATTTCATTGGTCTGTTATTTATGTAGGAAACTGGGTTTTCTTTGTTTTTAAATTCTGGCCATCCGACATCTTTGGATTTGCCTTCATAAATATTAGACTATCAACATACCCAGTTAAAACACAGAGCATACAAGTTGCGGCTTGGAGCCTATCTCAGGAGACTTGAGGGTACACCCTGGATGGGGTGCCAATCCATCGCAGGGCACACACATACACACACTACGGTCAATTTGGGAATGCCGATTAGCCTAATCTAAATACCTTTTGGACTGTGGAAGGAAACCAGAGTACCAAGAGAAACCCACCAAGCACAGGGAGAACATGCAAGGCTGGAATCGAACCTGAAACCTGGATGTGCTGGGTGACATTGTTAACCACTAAGCCAATGTGCCGCCACCGTGTTTACTGTAAGAATGAAAAATTCAAAAGGTGTCTTAGATGGTTCAGAAGATGTATAATGATAATTAGGTAGGAAGCAAATGACACTGGCCAAACTGCAATAAGAAACAGACATAAATACAAAACAAATTATTTGGTAATGCATGTCATTAATAGTAAAAAGACAGAGTATGCTAGCAAGTTAACGAGGAAGAAAATGCTCTAGAGCTTTGAAGGAACATAAATATTTCTAAACATTGCTCTCTGTTATTCCAGTTAGCCAGCCCTTGAATGATCACATTTATTTTAAATAATTACTTCGCCATGATGAGTGCATGCACTCAGCATGAGAATCAGACATTTCTCTTGTTTTGTTGTCATCCCTAGTATTCTTCTGATTCATTTTAACCTCCTATTTAAATTGTGTCTAGTCCTAGTAAATAAAAAGCAAGGTTTATTTGTAAGTGATAGGAGACATTTACTTTCTGTTGATTACTTCATTCAAAATAAATAGACATGAGACAACATGCTGGTAGGCTTCTAGGATAAGGAGACCCACAAAGGCATAGAAGAGCCATGAAGCTGCCAAAGCTGTATAAAAAAATACAGTGTGAATCATACTGAATTAGGCGATCATGGCTAAAAATTAAATCATGAATTATGACAAGAATCCGATCACCTGACCACATTAAAGAAAGAAAGAAAGATTGTTAAATTAAAATACTCACTTGAACAGATTTATTTCCCCTTACTTTGACTTTGATGTCCTCTCTCATCGATTCAGGTTTCACCTTTAATTTCTGTTCCTCCGCCAACAGATTCTTCCATCAATAATAATTGGACTGCTCCTGGTGTCTTCAGATGCCACAATGCTTGATTTAATCACATAGTTCAAGAGAGACAATAGGCTAAAACTAAATGAGCGAAGCAGCTGAAGGGCGTTAACATGCCTGTTCCACTGACACCGAGGCATTCATGTCAAAATAAACATATATTCCCTCTTTGGCGGTAAAAGTATTCAAAGACTGAGCATCTGGGTTTGTGTTAATTAACTTGGCATTAGCTGTGCTTGGTTTTGTTTAGCACCGGCTCGTGGGCCTGTTTTAGAACTGTTAATTTATGCCTGAGAAACATGGGAATGCCAGTCCTTGATTTGGGCAGAATTAATGCTAGTCTTCCCTTGTGACACAGCCTCTCCTGAAATTTTGCAGTAATTTAACACTGCTGCCTGTCAGAGTTTTTGTCTTATTCCCATGTGCTGTTGCAGGAAAGAAAGAAACTAGGATTTTAATATTTTTATTTGCTGAAATACCCAATGTTCATTTTCTATGTAAAACTATTGCATGCATAGGATATTAGATTGCATAAAAGATGCCCAAAACCTATAAGAGGAAAAAAGAATTAAAAAAAAAAATTCTGATATACACACATGGTTGAATTTGTTGTTACCCACAATGATCATTTAAATAGTGTGGAACTAGCGAAAAAAAAAAAAGAAAGACAAATAAGTAAATGACCGCCAACTAATGAAACAACATTGCTTTTGAATTAAGATTTTAACTGAATAATAATAATAATAATAATAATAATAATAATAATAATAACCTAATGAACTGGCCTCGACTAATTAGTTTGTACCCTTAAAAAAGATTGAAATAATTTGACTGTAGTGACATGTTAAACTAAAGTGTGTACTGTAATTAGCATCATAGGTGTCTTCAATCAGTTAGTCAGTCTATTTAAATAGTGAACTGTAGTCATGCTGTTTGGTAACCACCCTGAACATGGACCAAAGAAAGCAAAGATGAAAATAAGAGTTGTCTAAGAAGATCAGGAAAAAAAATTATCTAAGAGCATGTTAAGGTGAAGGCTAAGACCATCTCCAAGCAACTTAATATTCTTGTGACTGCAGTTGCAAATATTATCAAGAAGTTTAGGGTCCATGGGATCGTAGCCAACTTCCCTGGACGTGGCCGCAATAAGAAAACTGATGTCAAATTAAACAGAAGGATAATATGAATGTAACCAAGGAGCCAAGGGCAATTTCCAAAGAGATTCAAGGTGACCTCCAAGGTCAAGGTACATTAGTGTTGGACCACACCATCTGTTGCTGTTTGAGCAAATGTGGACTTAAAGAAAGATGACCCAGGAGGACTCCAGTTTTGAAAACAAATAATAAAAAAAATCAGAGTGAAATTTGCCTAAATGCATATTGACGAAACAGAATGCTTCAGAGGGAATGTATCTTGGACAGATGAGACAAGGGGCTTTTTTGGCAAATTCTTGGCTGTTGACAGATGCAAAAATGAAACTTTCAAAGAAAAGAACACTGTACCTACCACGAAACACGATTGAGGCTTGGTTATGTTCTGGAGCTGTGTTCATGTGTTTAGCACAGGGTGTCTTGAATCTACAGTATGCAAGGTACAATAAAATCGCAAGATCATCAAGGCATTCTGGAGCTAAATGTATTGCCTAGTGTCAGAAAGCTCAATTTCATGAGCAGGTTATGGGTTCTCCAACAGGAGAATGACCCAAAACATACAACTAACAATAAATGGGCAACTCAAATGCAAAAAAAAAAAAAAAAAAAAGTCAAATGCAGGAATGACAAAACATCCATGAGTCAAATGTCCACTTGCAGCTGGCTCCAAAAGTGAACCAATTGTCCTAGACCCCCATACTAAAATGTCCAACTTTGCAACAGAAATAATTTGGCCTCTAAAGCTACTGTAGATATTTCTACATATACCCACTGCATGGACATGTTGCACGGTATTTACTGCATTACTGCATTTACTGTGTGTGTGTGTGTGTGTGTGTGTGTGTGTGTGTGTGTGTGTGTGTGTGTGTGTGTGTGTGTGTGTGTGTGTGCATAACTCTACTTATTCAGTCCACACCTTAAATTTTGCATAATGACAATATTGCATTAATGTATATACATTAGTATTTGCACTTCTGGTAGATGCTAAACTGTAAATACACCCTCATGCCCATTTAAGGATTAACCGTTTAGGTAGAGTCAGCTTATGTCAAGATGGAGATGACAAGAGTTGAGCTTCTTTAGAAATTTTATAGGTGACATTTTTCTTGGTTGCTGTTTTTTTTTAAATACAGTCTATGTTAAAAACCACAAGAATTCAACAAAGAGCTGAAACATGCAGTCTGGAGAAGGCATACTCCAAACCTACATTAAGACAGCTGGAGCAGTTTGCTCATGAGTATTGAGCCAAAAGTGCAGGTGCAGAAGCCTCAAAGAGAACTACAGAAACTACTGGACTGAACTGAGTGCCTGAAAAGATTGTCCAACAAAATATTAGGTTGAAGGTGACATTATTTTTTTTTTTTTACCTTCTTTCTTTCTTTTCTTACCTTTTCAAAAGCAATGTCTAATTTCATTTGTCATTATTATTTATTAGTATTTTTTGTAAGTTTCAAGTTATTTCAGTCACGATTGAAGGTTCAAAACACACTTCGGGTTTAAACTCCAAATCGTTTCTGATATTAACAGGTACAGATAGTGATAGTGGCAATTCTTTCATCCATATTACAGAAGCCATCATCAATGTCTCCTGTTTTATTGTTGTTCTATTACATACATATTTGAAGACTGCACTGTTTTGATGCTTGAGGGCTCAAGCTTATTGCCTATTAGTTCGTACAGTCCCAGTATTCGGTATATTACTTCGAATTCCTAATATTCCAGCAACATCACTTCCTGACAAGACTCCTAGGATTTGCCATATAGGATGTGATAATCTTCTCGATCAGGCTTTCATAAGGTCATATTTTAAAATTCAGCACTGAGGGCCAATGATCCTCTATAGTTTCAACAGCCAAAGGGCAGTGCATAGGCAGTGATAAGGTTAATAATGACTCTACTGCACTGAAATGACTGTCCAGCACATCTTCAGTAGGGAGGATAGCAGCCCTCATATTGCCTCGACTCAGAGGTGTGCCTGAAACTGGCTGGAGATTGAATTTTAATGGAACAGTATAATATGCTGACTCATGATTTTTTTTTTTTTCCCACCAGCTCTTCCAGCACTGACACCAAGCAGTCTTATGACCCTGAATCATCTGAGTAATCCTGCAGCTCATGGATTTATCGGATCAGCCACAGACATTGCATTTTGACACGCTCGGATCAATGAGCAAATAAATATTCACACTGTAAGTGGTTTGTCTAATTTATAAACAGGACAGATTCTGATTACTATAGCTTCACAACCATGTCATAGCATAAGATTCTGTATTAATTTGAAACTAAATTTAAAAACCTCAAACTTCAATGCTATTTGAAACACACAACAATTTGTACTTCTAAAAAAGAAAATCAATATCCATGGTAACCATATCATTTCATATATGGCCTCTCATTCAATGTGCATAAAAAGAGAAAAAAAAAACATTACTAATATACTGTAAATAAATAAATAGGGCTGGGAAGGAAGTTACAGAGATAACTGTTATTTCAGATAAATGTACAAAGTTATTACAATACATTTAAAAAATATTAATGTAAAAAATACACTGATTATTGTTATTAAACTTGTATTTTATAACTTGTAAGTTTTATAACTCATGTATAGCTAAAATCAGAACTTAAAATAATAATAATAATAATAATAATAATAATAATTATTATTATTATTATTATTATTATTATTATTATTATAAAAGTTTGACCATGTCTGCTATACAAGTATTTACTAGCAACACAATAAATGTATTTTTTATACAATAGTATGGAACTATGATCTATATGTTCACTAATGGTGGCCATCTTCAGTCTTTTCTGGCAGTTTATCTATCACCTTTTGTACTGAATTCAATATGAGTTACTGTACATATACACCGATCATCCATAGCATCAAACCCATACAACATTAACTCATTAACATTGATTATCAATTATATACCAATGAGCCGGTGACAGGATCATTGATCAGGATCTGTGGGGAACAAAGTCCATCCTGTCCAATATCACTGTCAAATCCAACATAAAAGCTAATGTGTCACAACTAGCCAAAAAAAGTAAATGCTGGCCACAATAAAAAAGCATCAGAATACCAGTCCACCACAGTTTGCCATGCAGGGGACAGAGCAGGCAAAAAGCCCAAGAGTGCTGATCCAGCCTTCAAATTCCTCAGATCCCAATACGATCAAGAACCCATGGGATACAAGTCCAAATCCAAGTCATATTGGCCCTGCCCTGCCCGCAACTCACACAAAGAAACCATGGGCAACATCCTGATTCCAGACACCACAGTACACACCCCCAAGGTCTTGTCGAGCCACCTCCCTAAGGGGCCAGATTTGCCCAGGTGGCACAAGGGGAACCTATACAATATTGGGCTTAATGTTTTGCATTGTAATGCTATGGGTGATCAGTGTGTAATCTACAGGATAATTGATTTTTGGTCTTTGCTAATTAGATAAAATGGATTAATAATAATTCTAATATATGGCACTGACTTGTAAAATTATACAATGTGTAGTCGTGAACCCTTAATGAAGAGTGCTTTTAAAAATATGGGAACAGAAGAGGGATTTTTTTTTTTTTTTTTTTTTTTTTGGTGAACGCAAAACTGCCAGGATGGCTATTATAAAAGCTGTTAAATATTTTTAATGAGTCATTAGCTTACTTCATCCTAGTCAAAAAAAAAAAAAAAATCTTGCAGGGTTTTTTTTTGTTTTCTCACTAGTAGTTTAAACCTTTGGATTATAAAGGTTTGTAATGTATTATTTATAAAATACCAATACAATTTGACAAAGATTGGCATGTTTATTAATTTTTTTACTGCTATTAAAAATATCTAAAGTAATTATGCAAAATTCAATAGGTTTGATTCTGTCAGGAAGCCCTCAACCTTTGGGTTATACTTACAGGATAAAAATCATCTTCCAAAAGGGAATTTATGGCCTGATGATTTTCTATTTCTGGTAACCCAGTGAAATTAGCCACACAGAGTCAAGTACACCATCTGCCTGTATCAAAAATCATATTTTAATGCTTAATTAAACATTGGCATTGTCATACAAGCATAAGAAAAATGATTCAAAACATTAATTAATAAAATTATGCCTGAGATGTGAAAATTAAATACCAGGGAGATAATAATGGATTGACTATAGATAATAGATAATATAACTAAACACCAGGAGCTATAAATCATCTTAATAAACAAAGCAAGGTCAAAACAGGTTAGCACTGTTGCCTTGCACCTCCAGGGTCTGGGTTTAATTCCCAGCCAAGTTCGGTTACCTCCTGTGTGTGCATGGAGTTTGCATGTTCTCCCTGTGCTAGGTGGGTTCCCTCTGGGTATTCCTCCCACAGTCCAAAGACATGTAGATTAGGCTAATTGGTGTTCCTAAATTGTTTGTAGTGTGTGAATGAAAGTGTGTGTATGTGTTTGCCCTGGGATGGATCCGCATTGTGCCCTAAGTCTCCGGGTGGTATGGACGATGAGTGAGTGAGTGAGGTCAAAACAGCCATGTTATTTAAGCAATATCACATAAGACGGAGTGCTGTTGTGCTGAATATTTGTAGAACCGTTGTATGAAAGCAATATCACACTCGAGGTCATCCTGTTGTACTAAATATCAACACATTAACAGCACATAACATAAACACATTAACATTGATTATTAATTATATACCAATAAACTGGTGGCAGGATCATGTACATAATCTTCATTTATGCCTTTCTGGTATGATCCCAGAGAAAAGCCAGTGCAACACAACTTGCTGAAAGAAGTAAATGCTGCAATGTTTTGCATTGTACAGTAGTGTTATAGCTGATCTGTGTATACATTACATGAGTTTTGGCAAAAGCAAGGTTGATCCCTATATCAACACCTAGGATGAAGTCAAGAATGATATCTTATCATTATTTGTCTCTTCTCTTGGGACAGAAGATATCTTGGGATAGAAATCAATGCTTTGAATATAATCTCATAAATCCACAGACCTGATCTGAAAAATGACAACATGACAAAAGCAGTGACAAATAGTTAAACTGATATGACTCATGTATAGTAATATTATCAGAATGGGTGTGTATTATCGATTTCATCATGATGGACAGCACAGATACACAGATGTCACTGTGGCATTTGCACAGCAGAGACCAGTGTAACAGCAAATGAAGAAAAGACAAAGGGGCAGAAATGAATTCCTTCATTTGTGTTCATGGTAAAAAAAAAAAAAAAATGTCTGCAGTTTTCATTCTGCATGATGTCAAGCAGTTCTTATATAGTAAGTAAATGATATCAGCTGTGTGTAGGATGGTACTGTAGCAGTAGTGAATGATGCATGTTTCCGGTATTGTTCTGAAAAATAATTCTTCTTTATGAAATATAGACCAGTGCATCAGTAAGCGGTTTGTACGACCTGCCTCTGCAGTCTGACTCACTCTGGAAGCACAGATGGGGGCTAGGGTCTAGAGAGAATTGTCATACCAACACACACTAAGGGACAGCTCTGAATGCCAGCTGTGCGATGAGACAAATATAGATCTGCAGGTAATGTTTATCTCAAGTAAATACTGTGTGGATTCATTAAAATTATGGCAAAAATGTGCAGATGGAAAATAGAATCTCATTGTTTATTTAACCCCATTTTACAAAGAGACAGAAATGACATGATTCACAAAATATACATATCAATGTTTTACTACTATTATTGTTTTTGTCACATTTAGCTCTTTTTCTTTTATTTGTCAACTTGGCAACAAACGTCATACAGCTTCATTTTTTTTTTTTTTGGTCATTTTTTAAAACCATTCCTTCATTCATTCATCTTCTATAATCACTTTATCCTGGTCAGTGTCACAGTACGGTAGGCCCAGAGGCCGTCCTTGGAGCATGGAGCATGAGGCAGGAATACAAACTGAAAGATACGATGATCTATTGTAGGACACCACACATACATGCATTCCCACAATCATTCACAGTTACAGACAATGTAATGCCACCAGTCCACCTGACATGGTTTAGGGGGTGGAAGGAAGCCAGAAAATTCAAAGTGAAACCATGCAGAACTCTACAAGGACAGTAACCCCAGCCAAGATGTTCTCATTCTAGTGAACCTGGAACTGTGAGGTGACACTGTTTTGGTCATGACATACAGGGAAAGCCAAAAAGTATTAAGACAACATATGGCATATGTTATCTAACAGTTTGTTCCCACGGAGTAATCTGATTGGACGAAAGGCATTCTATGAGTGGTGATATAGAGCATTTGAAAGTTTAACTGTATGTACAAGTCCATGTCACAGGTGTTTGTAACAATTGTTCATTACATTAACTGATGCTCAACAGCTTAGGTAAAAGTAGGTCAGTATTCAATTCAATTCAATTCAATTTTATTTGTATAGCGCTTTTAACAATTGTCATTGTCGCAAAGCAGCTTCATACAATCAAAAGAATTATTTAAGTTTGTAAGGAATGTGAACGTGTATGAATCAAAATGGTCAGATAGTCCCTGATGGGGCAAGCCGAGGGCAACAGTGGCAAAGAAAAACTCCCTGTTTGGTCTGCAGTACTCGAAAGAAGACAGAACCCATGTTTAAAACAAGTCATGGGAACAATAGAAAACACATCTGATGAAGTTATGTTATAATAAACAGCACTGTGTCTCATTAGGAACTGCACGTACCAAATTGCCTCTGAACCATTTGTGCTGTTCTGTTCACTGCTAACATGAGCTACAAAGCTAACTAGCTTTTAACGCAAGGCTGAATCTCAAATGACTCTCTACTAGTGTACTAGTTTTCTATTTAACACTATTTGAGATTCAACCCTGCAAGACTGAAAGTTAACTGAAAGTGGAATAAGTGGAAATATCACTATTTTCACCCCTGGTAACTGTTGGTCGCTAACTGTCAGTCACCAGCTCTGGCGCCGTATCATGGTTAGTTGGTTCTGCCAGTTGTGGGTGAATATGTGTTTGAGCAAACACATATATATATATATATATATATATATATATATATATATATATGTTAAAAAAAACATAATTTGTTGATAATAAATGGTGTTTGTGAAACTGTTGTACAAAAGCAATATCATACTCAAGGTCACTCCGTTGTGCTGGATATTCAGTGCAGATATTCAGAACAGCAGCACTGTCTCTCATGTGGATATTCCTTAATTATAGTTCTCCTGTGCACCAAACAGGTGATGTCACTAAACATAGCGTTCCAGCCTATCTGGTTATAGAGGTGTGCCAATTAGAATCAATTGCTTTAGTTAATAGATAGAAAAACTATTGCGCAGAGATTTTACTTTATAAAGCCGGGGTGCACAAAAATGGCTAAAACTCTAGAATTCTCTAGTGGATTGTGAGCTTCTGTGGCAAATTTCTGTACATGATCTCCAGGAAGCAATCAAGCAGGCATGGATTGAACAAGTGACACCAGAGTACTGCAGACATTCTTTTGACTTTATGCATAGCCAGATCCAGCAGGTTTTAGAAGAATAAAGGACTTCATGCTAAAAAATGGTTGTTGTATAGCAATTTCACTGTAAAGACTAACACATTATTTTTGTTATCTTGATTGTCATTATTTTACATTGACTCAATCGTTCAGAACCGGAATTTCCTACAGTTTTGTACCTGAGCCTCCAATAATGACCTGGAATCCATATTAACTTATACACGTCTTATTGAACTTCCAGCTGCTTAACACACAGTATGACTGCACAACAATATCTGCTATCCGTTATCACCCCAGTGAAGATGGGTTCTTTGTTGAGTCTGGTTCCTCTCAAGGTTTCATCCTATTGCCATCTTGGGGAGTTTTGCCTTGCCATCAATCCCCTTGACTTGCTCGTCAGGAACAATCTGATCTTTTTGATTCATACATATTGTCTCACACATTTCGTACTCATTTCCCTAAGTTTCTTTTGATTCTCTAGAACTGCTTTGTGACAATGACCACTGTTAAAAGCGCTATATAGTAAGTCTCTAACATACGAACATTTGAGTTACGAACCTTCGAAAATACAAAAATGCTTTCATGCAAGTTCAATTGTGAAAGTTAGATGACATGTCCGGCATGTCTTCTGAACAAGAGTTGAAAAGATGGCAGACATTGTTTTAACATCGTTCAACCATTGACATGATTCTAAAGAACAAGGACATGGTCGTGGAACGTGTTAGTTTTATACTGTGTATGACCAGGTATGTTAGTGTCCCAGTACCTAGACAATGCTTGCTGGACTTAAGAACAAATTGGACTTACGAACGAGCTCTCGGAATGGAACTCGTTCATATGTTGGGGAATAACTTTACAAATAAAATAAAATTGTATTGTATTGATTTTGAGGCGGCTACAGTGGCTTATTGGTCCTTAATGTCGCCGTGCATGTCAAGGTTCTGGGTTTGATTCCCACCTCCAGTCTGTGTGCATGGAGCTTACTGTATGTTCTCCCCGGGCTTGGTGGGTTTCCTCTGGGTATTCCAGTTTCCTTCAACAGTCCAAAGACATGCAGATTAGGCTGTGTTTCCAAATTGCCTGTACTGTGTGAATGAGTGTATGAGTATATGTGTGTGCCCTGCGATGAATTGGCACCCTCAGGCTCTTAGTCTTCTGGGATAAGTGGTATAGACGATAATATACTATATATATATATATATATTTTTTTTTTTACTCATCATTATCGTCTATACCGCTTATCTAATACACAGTGGTACATATATCATTTTAATTTTCATTAGAATTGCATTAGATTATTATATTTTGTTACTTTTGGGTACCACTGTGTATTATATACATTAAATCAAATATATAGCACTGTGTGGCATTTTGTGAGAAAACGATCGAAGCCCAGCAGTCCCGGTTCTCAAATAAAATAAAGGAGCTTTAGGTCTGAAAGTCGTTATCATTCCTTCCTCGTCAGTCGTCTTGCCGGTCTTGATTCGCCAGAAATCCGTTACAGAGGACTACTTGTGCTTTTAACATGTGACTAAGCGTGAGAGGGGGCGACGCAGGACCTCGCACCCGCGTGTACCGGCAACTATCCGCTTAAATGCGTCTCTCTCTCTCTCTCTCTCGCTCTCTCTCTCTCTCTCTCTCTCTCTCGCGCGCGCACACACACGCACGCACGCACACACGCGCGCGCGATGCAGGAGTAGTAGGGTCAGGCGAAGATGCGCTTTTGAGCTTTTGAGTTTCTAGCGGAATATCTAAAACGGGCGGTTACGCAAAAGCCTGCGGCTCTTTCCTTAGGGCGCACCGTATCGCTTTTTGCCCCTTTTTAAAGGATATCTTTTTTTGTTGTTGTTGTTGTTTGTTTTTATGAAAACATCTTGTTTTTTTTTTTTTCACCAGAAACATCCAATGCTTTACCGGATCACCAGGCGCAGGGCAGCATGGATGCGGCTTCTAACCGAAGTTGGCCAGCGTGCGCGGACTGAAAAGCGCAGTCGGGTCCGGCTCTAATGCGAACTCATGCCCCGTGTCTGTGTGTGTGTCTTCCTCCCTAAAGCGAAATACACGCGTGAAGAATCCCGTATGGCTGACGAGAAGCAAATCTGAAGCACGGATGGGACGCGCTCGGGTGAACTTTGAATGGGGCTCTTTGTCGGGGTGAGTTCAGGCATTTTAGCCGGAAATTTCCTTCATTAATATATTAGCATATGATTGACTTTGTGACTTTTTAATGCTGCCTATTCGATACAGTCGCCTCTATACGCTGCTCACATAAGGAGAAAAAAAAATGCACCAGGAACCACATAGTGATTTTGATTTGTTGTTTTATTAGATTGTCATGGTCAGAAATCCCAACTGCTCTGACATCTGGAAACCTGCTCCAGCAGTAAACTGATCATGATCCCAAGCGGTGTTACTGTGAATCTGGTCTCACATAACCCCGTTAAAACCACCAGAAACCATTAAGAATGAGCCCATGCTTTTATTTCATTCCAGTGAAGCCAGGATTGCCAATAGCACATGAATAAGATCAGGCAGTTCAGTATAATATTACTATGTTACCTCTGCTCCTGAGATTAGTTGAAGAATGTTTCTGTCCACGTCATGTGATGTGATGTGATGTGATATGATTTGTATTGTATAATTGGTATATTCTGTGTTTCATTCTTACTCTCTAACCCTCTGTCCCAGTCTCATATCAGTTATGCATTGTGGCTTTATTGACATGACTGCATAGAGTGCAGCACTATATAACAAGAAAAATGCAAATACTGTTAGTAACAGTCCATCCATCCATCCATCTAGGTACTTCTGTAGTCCACCTAGGGACAGTGGAGGCCAATGGTGATTGCCATTGTATTTATTTTCATTATGTGACTGTGGTAGGACCTTCGGTCAACATTCACACACTACGGGCAATTTGTGAACATTAATAATAACAACAACAACAACAATAATAATAATAATGATAATGATAATAATAATAATTGATATATTAACATAACCAGTGTGTTCAAAGTTGGAGATGGACAGTAACCGTTACCTACCATCATTTTCTGTCTTTGTTTTTCTCTGTATCTTTTTTACTTTCTCACTGTTTCTCTCCTCTATTACTTATTATGCGTTTCCTTCTCTCTCTCTTTCTCACTCACACATACAGTACACACACACACACACACACACACACACACACACACACACACACACACACACACACAGACATTGTTGATATTCCTCCAGACATCCAAATACCCAACTGGGAACAGCTGACTTGTGTCAAGTGTTAGTGATGCATGAAGTACAAGCCTCAAACTTTCTAAACAGAATGTGTCCAGTGACTGATTCGTTTAAATATACTCTTAAGTCTTACTGAATGTTGCAACAGATAAAAAGGCATTTTAATGTGTATGCATAAATGATTGAATAAGGCTAGAAAGAAATGAAACATTATGAGACGCCACACAGAGAAAACCGAATGAAACTCAAAACAATAATGGTGTACTGTAAATACGATCCACATATACTGTATGGATGTAAATAGTTAAATTGGATATGCATTCTTGCTGACAGTACAACATAACAATATATTATTTTCATGAAGAATGAATGAGGGGTGGAATCATAAATCACACACTGTGTATTTATTGGCAGCTCTGTAGAAGGGTGTGTAATGAAGGGATTTGGCAAGATATTGTGCAGTACATCAACTTGGGTTGTCACAGATGGAGCAAATGCATTGCAGCACACTGTGTGTGATTTTTCTAGCTAGTGGAAAGAGCATGACAGCCAATGCCCGGTGATGATTTTAACTGAGGTCTGTTTTGTGACTTTTTCTTACACACAGTGGGCTCAATGTTTACCTTTATACTGATTCAGTATCAAAGTCTGCACGATTCTTGGCTTACATTTGGCTGGAAACGCTCACCTTGTTTTTATGTTATAAGCAATAAAAGATGGCATTAAACAACTGTTTTGGCCTGTGTTGGGTAACGGGTGAATAAAACACATTAATAACCTTTGCAAGAATAGCATTTATACAGCACTGCACAGGACACTTTTATTAGATCTTGGAAGAGATTTGACCAAGAGCCTCTTGGAGCTGGGGTGGTTAAGATTTATTTTTTTTTTTTTAGACTGCATGCATCCATGTTTTTGCCTGATACATCCAAATACTGTATGTTTTGTACTCAACCAAGTGATATAGTAACTCTGGCAAATTGCCACAAAGGTAATATCACTTGGGTCAAATGTAACACTTTGTAACACAAAAAAAAATGACTTGAATCAGGCAAATCCAATATTAATGCATCACACCGTCATTCCATGGAGTGGTGTACCATTAACAATATAAGGACTGGATGTCTATTATTCACATGTGGACAAGTGTGCACAGAACAATCACACATTTAATGATGCTGTAATAAAAAAAATTGAAAGGTAATAAGGGCTGTTGCACAGCAGATGCTGTAGTGCGCAAAAGTGGCAGATAGAAAGGCATGCATGCTCCACTAATTTTCATCCTTATAAAAATGTACTCTGCCTAGTAAAAAAATGATAATAATATTTAATAAATTAATTAATGAAGTCACCAGTTTCAAAAGGGTCAAATTTTTGCCATGCATCAAGCAAAGAAATAATTAAACTGTATTTATTTCTTTATTTCTTTATTATTTATTTTTTTCATGGGGGAAAAAATGGCAGGAAATAAAATCATAAATGATGAAGATAAGAGATCATAAGGTTGCATTATGGAAAACTGACAGTAGAAATCAAATTTGTGTTTAATAGCAAAAGAAAGAACGTTTCCACGCACGCACGCACACACTAAACAGCTGTGTGGTCATAAGAACACCACTTGTTTCTGAGGCTAATCAAAAAAACAATGGAAAACAATGGAAAAAGGTCATGTGGTCCGATGAATCCAGATTGACCCTATTCCAGAGTATTTCCAGAATTCCAGGCTCCTTTTGCTACTGTTAACAATCTGGGATCTCTCTTTAGCAAGTGTTATGTAATTATAACATGTTGCAGTTGTACAGCAGGTCACATCTGAGCTTCTTCACCATCTTGCAAACAGAACCGGCATAAAAGGGAGGGGGGGGGGGGAAGAAATATACTTTCCATGTATTTTTTCCTTGATAAATATCTCTGGAGTGGACGAATCCCACTGGACACAGTAAAGTAATAAAGGCACATTTGCTTGCATGTTTTTACAGAAAACAAATGTAGGGGCGACAATCCTACCAGCTCTCCGCTGCTGTGTTTTGTATGTTCTGCCTGTAAGATAGATATTTTATTGTTCATAGTTCTCTATGCAGAAAAAGCCACCAGCACAACTGCAGTGCGAGTCTGGATAATTCATATTCCTTATTGTGGGCACATGTAACTGTGGCTATGCGCAGCGGAGATAATAGTCTCAACAGGATCTCCGCGATCCCTTTTTCTTTTTTAGCTTTTAAGAGGCACAAAAGGCTCTTGCAGCAAACAGCATACACAAATACAAATGGTAGCTAACATAGCCCGGTTTTCCTCAAGGGCTCATTTAGCCCATTCAAATGCTAGCAGCCAGAGATCAGAAGCCATGAGTGCTGGACAAATGCCCTTCTTAGCCAAGTGAATGTGTCACATCGTGCCTCGCTGAAGCCCTTTTCTTCAAATGGGTATCTACAGGTAAAGAGTCTCTCTAACAAGCCCTCAGATTAATGAATGACTCGAGCGTGAAGGCTCCACTGCGGCTATTGTAAGACATCACAAATCCCAGGGTGAGCGAGTGATTGGATGAACATGAAGCAGGCAGTCAGGCCTGAGAAGAAGAGAGGCTTTGTGCTGAGCAGCCATAGCCCATTATTTTATGATAATGAGCAAAACTGGCAGATCACTGAATTTGTCCTGACTTTGGGCTTTATGCGAGACATATGAGCACAAAGAAGGACTGAGGAAAATTGGCTTGCTGATTAGAGCTTTAAAACAATATCTTCCTGGAGCGGTAATGAAGAACGCCCTTAGTCTACTGGCTTTGATGAGGATAAAAAGGAAATAATAAGTATTAAAAAAAATGGAAATGGTGGTTACCATGTTCATGTGTAAATTATTATTATAAAAAAAAAAAATAAAAAAAAAAGATATTGTTTTTTAAATCAACCAGTAGGACCCATCAACAAGTTAAACGTTTCTTGTTACTAATTTGTATGTCTGAAATGCCTGTCAAACATAATTTAAGCAGCAGAAAAAAATATTTCAGGCATTTAATCTGTTTAATCTGTTCGGTCAATTCCAAAATTTAATCAGTTCATCTGCTTGTTAAAATGATAAATCCTGCAAACATTTACATACAACCTACAATTTTTTTTTTTGAGCTACTGCACTAACAGGCACTAATCTTGAACAGATGCACAGATAAGTTGGTACAGTAGATGTATATTAGATATATTAGATGAAGTCACAGCTAAAACTGCATGCAAGTTTGCATGTATTGTAACAAGTCAAACTGTAAAAAGTGAAGTTAGAAAGCTATCACATAAATGTAAAAAAAAATGTACTGATACTGTACTTCCAATGTCATTAATAAATATTTTGCATCTACCGTAAATATAAAATGTTCATTAACAATACTGTTAATTACATTACAATTCACACAGCACCACATACTGCAATACATCAGTAAACTGGGGACAGGATCATGAGCACTCATGCACCCATGCACGCGTGCACCTAAGGCCAGCCTACAGGAGCCAATCCTACAGAAACGCCAATGCAGCATACATTGCCAAAAAAGTCAATGTTGGCTATGAAAGACCCAGTGCACCCACGGCCCACGGCGCAAGGGGCCCAACAGACAAAGAGCCCAAGGCTGCTGACCAAACTTCCAAACGTCTTGGTGCCAGACATTGCACACACCCCCAGAAGTCTTATTGAGTTATGCCCTGAGGGGCCACAGCTGCCCACGCTGCACAAGGGGAACCTCCATAATTCTGGGCATAATGTTATGGCCGATCCGTGTATCTAATATTTGAAGTCAACCTCAAATTAAAGAAAAAGGCTGAAAGGAAAATTGAGACATATCTAGCATATTTTCTAGCTAAATCATAATATGGGGAAAACATTTTTATTTACGTGTGACTGCGTCAGAATGCATTTCATTTCAACCAAACCTAAATCAGTGGCCAGCATTTATTAGCACAATTGAGTTAATGTGTCTGAAATGTTTCATGCCAACAAGCTTTTAAATGTTGTCTCGATTGCTGGAGGATTGCAGTCGTTGTGGAGTTAGTGAGAGAAGCAGTCACCTCATTTATAAGAAAAGTAATTGAGTACCAACAGAGAGCAAGGCTTTGACATTTCCCTGCTACTTGCTCATATTTAACAATTAATTTCTCTCTTCAAATGATACATCATCCAAAACAGATTTCCGTTAGATGTTAACAGATTACAAAGCCATGGCCATTTAGTCTGCTAAGGCTGTATAAATAATTAATGTAGTTAAATGCAGTGTAAGTTAAAACCTTTTAAGATCCAATAATTCATTAATATACAATGTAACACACTTTAAGTGTCACGAGAAAATGAAAGTACAACCTCTTTCAATGCTTTTTCTTGAAATAAATAACAATTATGTGCTTTTACCAAATTGTACAAGCAAATACACTTGTGACTACAACAACAACACAACAAATTTAAATATGTGTTAGTTTTCCACAAGGTTTAGGATGAATTAGGATGAAAGATTAGAGCGGAGACTCTTACTCTGGAAGAATGGTCAAACATTTCCCATTAACACACTCCTAAACCTTGTGGCTGTTATAGCTGCATCATATTAAACCCTTTGGATCAAGAATCGGATGTTACTCAAGTTCATGTGCATGTGAGAGCAGACACGCAAATAATTTTTGGCAATATTTACCCTCTGTAATTGCACAGTTGCAGGGTTGGGGTTCGATTCCCACTTTAAATTTAAGCAGATTAGGTCTGTGTGTGGACGTTGCATGCTTTCTCCATGCTTGGTGGGTTTCCTGCGGATGCCTGTAGTGTGTGTGTGTGTGTGTGTGTGTGTGTGTGTGTGTGTGTGTGTGTGTGTGTGTGTGTGTGTGTGTGCATGCGCACCCTGCGATGTATGTACTGTACCCTATATTGTTCCCAAAGTCTCCCCCCCTCACAACCCTGTTCAGGATAAGCGGAATAGAAGTTGAGTGAATTAATATAATTCAGAAGCATGTACAACCACATTTAACAACTTGAACATTTTCTGTAGATGTTTGTTAGTTTCACATTGTTGTGGAGAAATATCAACCTGCTCTTCTTTGCAACACTGCTTAAATTCATTGATGTTTGAGAGCTTTTGTTTATGCACATCACTCTTCTGATCTCACCATGGCAGATTAATGCCTGTACTTTGACATGGCCATTACAACTCCTATTTTTTTTTTTTGTCTCCTTCAGACATTTAGATGTCGATTTGTCAGTGTACTTGTGATCATTGTTATGGTGCATGACCCAATTTCAGCCCCAGCTTGAGCTGCTAGAATGATTTCCTCTTACTTGTCTCAACAATATTCTGGTATAAAGCGGTGATCATTCTTGTCTCAATTAGTGCAAATTTCCCAGGGCCTGTGGCTGCAAAACAACCCCAAATAATCTGCCCTCCATCAATAGCTCTGACAGTTCATATGAGGTGCAGGTGGTTTTTACCAAAAGGCACTGTGCATTTTTTCCTTGGTCTCCAACGTTTGTGGTGTATTTAGATAAGATGTGGCAAACATGTCATTGCTATATGCTTTTTCTTAGCTAATATTCCACGAATTCCATACTTACATACGTTAATGTGCTTACAAAGCCCTGATTGTAAAGCTGTTGAATATTCCTTTATATCTAAAAAAAAAAAAAAAAAGGTCTGACTTTGAACTGACCTTGCATGACTCATGACTTTGAATGCTCATCATTGAAAATCAGTCCTTTCCAAAATAGAATTGTGAATTTGAAATTGTTCGGATTGCCTTATACAGTAGCCTAGTTTAGATAAACAAATGGGACTTTATTTGTTAATTTATTGTGCAAACCTAACTTTCTAAAAATTTCTTAATGCATCTTATGTTTTCAATATAATGTATGTTGTACAACTTAATGATCATTGTACAAAATGCTTTTGGGAACCTGGGCCCAAAAGAATTACCCCATAAGCCATTGACCCCAAAGTTTCTCCAAATATTGAACCCAAAGTTTCTCCCTTGTCTAAATTTACACTCACATGTATTAATTAATACTGTGTTCTTTAAGTGTAACAAATGAACCATAATAATATTTGCACTTGAGGAAACTATAAGCATCTTGCACCATTTGCACCAGGTCTTATTGGTCATGTATTTTAAAAAGATACCCTACTTTTATAGGGATGTTCCTCTTATGCTACTGTAACCAACCCAAAAAAAAAAAAAAAGGTTGTGTCATGTTACACACATTTTTAATTCAGTGAACTGTAATACTGTCTTTTTTCATCATTATTGTGTGTGTAGAACAGCCATGGTTAATTGATTAAACTCAGTGCCATGAATATACATCATTTTTATACCAATAGCCATAGAAGGAAATTTATAAGGCATATCAGATTATAAAGATTTTTTGCTCGGTTAATCCCTATAAGATAAAGCCTTCTAAAAATATAAGACGCTGCTTACAATAGATCAACAGAGTAGATAAAACACTTGCTTCAAATTCTAATCAACTGCATTAATTTAATCATTTTAATTTTATTTATTCATTTTAGGTATTTATTATTATTTTCCTTACATTTATTTTTATGTATAAATAAAATGATGGAACATACAGTATTGAGCTCATTAGACACTCAAGGGCCTTTTATTCCTCCAAAATACATTATTAACGATTGTTAAAAACGCATCACATGAACACTTTAGTTTAGCAAGACATGCGCTTTGCTTCCGTCTGGGCTCTCGTGTGTGTTTGTGTTTGTTTGTCTGTTTGTTTGTTTGTTAGTGTAAATGTATTCATTTAAGGGCTTACGAATTATTTGTTCTTTTTTCTAGCAGCCACATTAGACAGTGTTTCTGATTAAATATTTATTAAATTGCATGACTGCCATGTAATTTCGTGTATATCTTCAGGCATATATTTATTATAATTATTTTTTAATCGTGCCTTTCAGTCAAATTATTGTGCAAATAAGCATGCACAAATCCTTCTACCCACACAATGATGATGAAAAAAAGATAATATTACAGTACTTATATACTTTCAATTAAGTCCATTAGGGCTTAGCTTTGTGGCAAAGCTTCATTATTATAATTGTTTATTTGTGTATTTATCGATTTATTTATTTATTTTTACATTGGATACTGGAACAGACGGTCAGAGTCAAATGCAGCCCACACACTTGTGTTTTTTTTTTTTCTTCTTCTTCTTTAAAAATCATTCAATTAAATACCTTCAAGAACTCGCCAGCTTCTTTAAGGCCATTTAGAAGGAACGAAAGGGAAAATAAAAGTTCAGTGTCGTTTATCTGGTACGGGCAAGAATCTCCTGTGCAGAATCGAGCTAACCTGTGTGGGTAGCTGCTGATGGCTGGTGAGCCTGGGCCAGGAGTGATCTCTGAGTGAAAGAAAGGCGAGAGAAAGAGAACATCATGCCTTTTTTTTTTTTTTTCTTGTATATTGTTGGCACTGTTGCATAAAAATTGTTTATGTCCAGGGGCTACTGGTATAAATGTGCTAGAAGGGTTGGGCCATCCAGATAAAACCTTCTAGGCCAAATCTTTTACAGATATAACAACATTAATTAAAGGTTTTATTTTTGGCATTTACATCAGATTATTTGCTATTATTAAATGTCTCAACTAAAAACTTTTTTTTCATCCGACCCCAACGGAATGGTATGAAGAAGCAAGGCTGAGAGTGATTTTTCTAGATTCGTGCAGCCTACCGCTCAGTACTTTCTTTAGGCAGTTACTCTGAGCTATGGTTATAGCTTGACTATACTTTTTAATTGTAGAAATTAAATGGGTCATTGTCCCATTACAAGCATCACAGGGGAATTCATTTATTGACCGAAGTATGTCCAGCTCTGCTACGATAGGTGGCAATTTCGCGTTTTCCATCATGTTAGCATTGCATCCCCACACGACCCATTATGTCACATACCATAGCTACGACAAACTGGTAGCATGCTGCGCGGTGACAACATGGACAGCTTTGCAACTCTGTATATTTTATATCTGCTGTATTCTATACTTTTTGTACAAATAAGCTGCGCACTACCCTTTGTGTTTATGGGGTTAGCCAAAGGCAGATGACCAACTTGTTAGCCACTTCTTCTGCTTTTATGCATTTTGTTCAACTTCCAGCTAAAGGCATGTGTTATTTTAAAAGTCTGGTCGGACTAACACAATTACAGTAAACTTACTGATTGACAACGATTTCAGGAGATTTTGCAGACACACCCTTCAGTAGCAATTAAGAAGGTGTATGTGATTTGTGATTGATGATATACAGTCATAGGAGTAATAAATATGAATAAGAATGTAAAATATAAAGAACACATTGTTCAAACAAAGTGCAAATTACACAGAATACCAGATGATAGAAAAGTTTAGCTTCTTAAATTATTATTTTAGCAAAGGGGATAAAGCTTAATAATAATAATAATAATAATAATAATAATAATAATAATAGAATTACAAATAAATAAATGATAAATTCAGCTACATATTGCTTATCATTCATGTGTAATAATGTCTGCTACATCATCCTTATTTTGCCATTGATAACACTATACAGTATATGAAGATACAATTCACACTAAAGCATCTCTTCCAATATTATAATATTTATAATTATAAATAATTATAAACAAATATTATAATCATTGGTTATGGCTTTTTTGGTTTGAACTTTCTAGGGTTTGATCATAATATATCAACAACTAAAAGTATTGACTCATATATGTACTCACAGTAATATAAAAGCAGTTATCATATTATTATATAATCACTATGGATTGTTTTTAAAATACAGTGAAACTAATAGAAAAGTGGCACAATTATAAGGACAAATGCGAGTTTGGTGCTCCAGAGTTTAAGTGCTTGACATAATCCATAAAATTATCTATTATGCCGCAGAGACTAGTAAAACTGCAGTTATGTTTACACTCATACAAATAAAGCTCTTTAATTATTTATAATGCAACAGGCTTATTCTTTGTGGTCAGGGTGAAGAATGTTTTGTAAATGGAATCACGACCAATTGTATGGAGTTTTGACCTGTTTCAATATTTATACAAAATATATTAACCTGAGTATTGATATGGTACACATATTAATTACATATTAATGCAGTTTTATGTGTATGTTCACGGTGCTATTATGCATATAAAATCTGTCTCTCTCTCACACACATCTGTTTTTAAATCAAAATTATTTTCAGCCACTGCCATTAATGTTTTAAAGTACGAACAAAACTAGTCATTAAAGTCAAAATGGCATGCTGTTAAATACAAATTGCTTTTTGGCCAATTGGGCAGCCACTTGTATATAAAATATTTTTCTCCTACTAATGTTGGGCTATTTTCTCCATTGATTGGTTAATTTGAATGAATGCTACAGGTAGCTTGTCAGTGAGGACTTCTAGAAAAGATTCTAAATTCACTACAGAGATATGGAATTTGCATATGCGGGCAATACTAAGTACCACTTTACTGATTCGACAGGATTTATGAGTGTACGTTGCAGCCAGGTGCTGCTAAGCATCAGACGTTTATTAATTGATCATTAGCAGATGTGCAGACCTCTGTAAAAGCAAAAGGTTATGGCAGTTTGCTGGTCTAGAGCATTCACGTGTGTATTATCACAATTCCAAGAGGAAAGGACATAATCAATGGTCTTTTCAAGACTTGACATACACCATGTTTACTCTAAGATCAGGCCGTGCAATGCTCAGAAAAAAAAAAAAAAAATCCAGGTGTAATATCTCAGACTTTACAGGCCACACTAAGCTTGTTAAATTGGGACCATGACATCACCATTTAAAGAAGACTGAGCAAGTACGGTTTGTTTGGAAAGGTTGCCAGGAGAAAGTCTCTTCTGTCTAAAAGGAAGATGTAAGAATAACTGTGATTCACAAAACTGCATCTGAACAAATCACAAGACTTCTAGAACAGTGCTCTATGGATAGATGAGATCAAACTGAAATTGCTTGGCCTTAATGCCCAATGGTACTGTAAGAAGCAACCAGTATTCTAGATGCACATGCGAGTCCATCTGTCCGACAGCTAAAGCTTGGTCGAAATTGGATCATGCAACAGGAAAATGATCCGAAGGACAGGACACCAATAAATCTACATCAGAAAACTATAAGAATCAAGGTTTTGGAATGGCCTAGTGAAAGACCTCAACTCAGCTGACCTTAGAAGAGCTATGCACAAGCAAATACCAAAAAAACTCATTAAACTAAGGCAATTTTCTACGTAAGCATTAGCTCACATTCCTCCACAATGATGCGAGGGACTGATAAAGTCGTAAGGGAAACAATTTCTTAATTTCTTGATAAAGATGGACCTACAAACTATTAAATCATGGATGTACTCACTACTGCTCGTATGTTTTTTTTTATTTATTTTTTATCCCCTTTCTTTTCGGCTTCATTTTAAGACCCACTATGATTTAGATGGTTTTTATTATGTTTTGATACAAAAACCTCGGTCTTACTAACTTTTGAACATGACTGTAGACATCTTCAGGAAATGCACTACAACTGTTACATTCCAAGTTTAAGCCACTTCTGAACCAGAGATAAAATCAGAATCAAAGGAGAAAAAGAATTCGATACATGCTCAGTGCTTCAAAGTTCTCTTTTCAGATGAAAGTAAATTATGTGTTTCGTTTGGAAAATCAAGTTCCCAGAGTCTTGAGAAAGAGAGACACGAGTCCATTGTAAAGTTTCGACAGTTTCAGATGATTTGGCGTGCCATCTGCTGGTGTTGGTTCACTTGTTTTATCCAGTCCAAAGTCAATGCAGCTGACTACCAGGAGATTTTAGAGCACTTCATGTTTCCATCTGCTGACAAGCTTTATGGAGATGTCAATTTCCTTTTCCAGCAGGATTTAGCACCTGACCACCGTGCCAAAACTACCACTAACTGGTACACTGGTCATGATATATATACCATGTACCACTCGACAGTGTACATATACTCATCAACCACTTCGTTAGGTGCACCTGTTCGCTTGCGTCTTAACGTCTAATCAGCCAATCACATGTCAACAACTTATGCATTTAGGCATGTACACATGGTCAAGACCATCTGCTGAAATTGGAAACATCAGAATGAGGAAGAAAGGTGATTTTAAGTCTCTTTGTACGTGGCATGAATGATGGTGCCAGTCGCACAATTGCTTTCGAATTGAACCATCATGTTTACAGAGACTGTCTGAAAAAGAAAAAAAAAAAAATCTAGTGAGTGGCAGTTCTTTGTGTGAAAATGCCTGGTTGATGCCAGAGGTCAGAGGAGAATCACCAGGCTGGTTCAAGCTGATAGAAAGGCAACAGGAACTCAAATAACATCTTGTTACCACCAGGATATGCCAAAGAGCATCTTTTGAAAGCACAACACATCAAACCTTGAAGCAGATAGGCTACAGCAGCAGAAGACCACAGCGGATGACACAACTGTCAGCTAAGAATAGGAAACTGAGGCTACAATTCACATGGGCTCACCAAAATTGGATGATAGAAGATTTGGAAAATGTTGAAATTTTTTTTTTTTTTTTTATCATTTTGAATATTATTTCTCAGTGTTTTGAACTAATGGTGTAGAAATGAAGATATACTGAGTAATAATACGTAGATGGCTTTGTGGTTAGCATTGACACCTTGTACCTTCAGGCTCTGTGTGCATGGAGTGAACAACCCTTAATGTTCTTCCAGGTGTGTGCTTAATTAAGGTGCTGCCCGGTGGCTTAGCGTTATGGCTATAGGGATTGCCTTTTTCACTGATCCTATAACAGAGTCCAAGTCGGGTCAAATGTCATCCAAACCCCACTATGTTCAAGGATGTGACTATGTGTCAAGTTAATTACGTGATTACGTTGTTGCTTTAAGTGACAGAAGGGTTTAGGAATTTTGTTGCCGTAAGGGCCAAGGGCCAACTACTTTACAACCTGGCTGCTGGTAAATTTTTTCCACCTTAATGTCTTTAGATTCATTGCTGTTATAATGTTTTTTTTTTTTTTTTTCATACAAAATTACCACTAACCGTATACAAATATTGATACAAAAAGCAGAGACAAAGGTATACATTAAAACTAAGCATTAGTAAACCATTTTAGGGACAATATAATAAATTATCTTCCCATAACAAGCACACAAGCTTATCAGCTATTTCCTAATTTTTTTTTTTTAGCGGGAATTACAATTAGCGGGGATGTACATTTATCTTATTTGGTTATGCAGGTAATGGATGCTAAAGTTAACGGTACACAGTTGTCGATAGGCACCAGTGCCTCTGGTTAAGGGGCAGGGTCATGCAAAGACCTTTAGAGGGACAGGTGCTCAAGGTTTTCTCAAACCTGTACATCACCATATTTTACAGCATGACCTGTGGAATTATAGTGACCCACATTCAGACAGAATGTAACCGCTTTCACTCTAGGTCTTTGTGTCCTATGTTGCAAAATTTAACCTCTTTGACACCTAATTAATAATAGACTCACAGCAAGCAACAAAAGAAACCATTAAATAATGAATAGATTGAAATAAAGTGTTTATTATCGCGACTGTCTCGAAACGGAACACATTTACCATGTGAGCAAGTGGTGCAGTACATGTGTTAGTCTAAGCTGTTGTGCTCTTTCTAACCATCTGTTCAGCGGCCTCACACAGATCCACTTTATTTTTAATCTCCTCCATTTACTCTCTCTAATCATGATATTAATTATTTCTTTTACGAATATCATGATTAACTACAAGCAAACATTTTGTTGTACACACAGGTATAAAACAATAAAAATATACAAACAGTTAAACTTGAGAAATATATTTGCATGCACTGTTAACTACACAAATAGTTTTGAACCATGACAAAGGAGAATTACTGAGAAAAACCAAACAAGGCAAAGTCGCTCATACTTTCCCCAAGCTGCAGAACTGTGGCACTAGCTGGCAACTTGCATGTTTGTACAGTAAAAACACTTCGTTTTGTAAAACACTCCAAACAGTGTGCATAAAATAGCCCGGAACTACCACTCACAGGCAGCTAAAGTTCCTGCTTATTATTTTTGAGGGAAGTAATATGATAAAATGTTCCTCCATTGGGTATCAGTCAGCAGTCATAGTGGCAACTACAACTCAGATAGCCTGGGCATAGTCAGGCCATTTCAAAGAATAAAGGTCAGCAGGTGATGTGAAATGACTGGGAGCAGACAGGTCACTTCTTCTTTTCTTTTTTTTTTTCTTTTTCTTCTTCTTTTTATAACTGAAAGAAATAAATGCCTTGACAAATGTTTTGGACATCGAGGGCCAAAGTGGCAGGTGCTTGAGCACCCTCTGCACGTGCATGTTAAGAAGCATTTGGCTTTCTAATGTCATCATTTACATTTTGTCTGTCTATCTTTACAAAAACATTTAAGACTAATCCTATAAAAAATTTGGAGGTGGTATCAAAAAGTTTGGAGACACGTTTTATAACATGCTAACAGAGCCAGCAGCACGAGGCTACACACAGTCACAGGGAGCACCAACCTTCATAAGTCGTCCTGTGCACCACTGTGCAAATGGTGCTATTCAGTCCATCTGCATTACCACGTCTGCTATTTCATTATGGAGAGCAAGTTCGAACAAAGAGTAAACATGAAATTCTGCATGACACCGGGCAGATCTGCCACACTGATGTTTGACATGATTCGGCGATGCTGCAATGGATTCTTTGAGGCACACAACCTCACTGGATGACGATTGAGAGACCGGGAAGACATTTCACGTGTGATTTGGACATGCGCTGTGTTGCTGCCACAGTCCGACCGGATCTGTGGAAAACTGGAAGCTTCACAGCGATGATGCATCCTGCCACCGAGCTCTCCTAACACGCAAGTTTCTCACCGGAAACAACATAATCACACTTTCACACTCACCCTGCTCGCCAGATTCGGTTCCTTCGCTCTCCTCCTGATGAAGGTCCAGCTCAAAGGTTGCTGTTTTGACATCAGAATAAATTGCAGAATATGTGTGCCATGCTTCAAAAAGAAGACTTCCTGGACATATTTCAAAAGTGGCAGGAACACTAGGAACACTGTATTGCTGTGCAAGACTGTTTTGAAGATGATAGTGTGTAAACACAGATAAATAAAGTACTGTCTTGTAAACCGAGCGCATCTCGAAACTTTATACTTGATACCACCGTGCATAATAAAGACCCAAACTCTCTCACATTAATCAACAAAGAAATAAAGCCGCTTATCCAACTCGTTCTGAGAAGATGACCTCTAAACAAATGGTTTAGTCCAATTGTGCATGAAAATGAACAAAGCATGTGAACAGGAGTCATGCATTTCCTTATACAATAAAGAATGTAACGTATACATTTTATATATATTTTTTTATTTTATTTATTTTTTTTATATATAATAAACCGATGACTGTATTCCGCAGCAAAAAATATGGAACTTTATGGAACTTTTCTCCATCTGCCAACTGTTTCAGCATCGTCCACTGCATGCAAAGCTTAGCCAAAGTAGATATTATTTCCCTTGCTGTTGTTGTAGTGACAGTTTAATTTAAAACACATACACAACGATTGATTTCACTACTGCAAACCACCATTTAAAAAAAAAAAAAAAAGACAAAAATGAGCTCAGCTCCCTGTTTTTGTTCAATTACCTATGCAGAGAAAACATTTGAAAATAAATGACACTCTGTTCTGTTATGCAACATGAGGGGGAAAAAGCTTTGAAATAAGGAGGTGAGTGTAGGAGTGGCGATCTAGTGTCCAGGCTTTATTTTTCCAGCCGCTCGGTATTACACTCTGTTGCACTGATTTTGCAATATTAACTTTCCTTGTTCACTATGTAGAAGCATCTAATAGGTTTAACCAACAGGTCAAAGTAAATGAGGCAAAATAAAATGTGCACTGTGCCCTGATTGGTGTGCTTGCTGTGCCACAATTTGCACAATTTGTGTTTCACCCATAAGTAATAAGGAACGAGAGACGTCACATAATGTTGTAGAGTAGAAAGTGCCATAATTTTAATTTGAATTGAAGTGGAAAAAATGGACTTTAAATAAAGTACAGATATGTAAAACGAGGGGATGAAATACATTACTCAATTACATTTAAGTCGATTCTGTCCACCACTGTGTATGTACCGTTTATATTCTTATGCATTTATACAGTATATAAGTCTGGGAATAGTGATTAAATTTCTTATTCTCATGGATCGAGGTGAGTTACTGTATATTTACCGAAGACCTGAAGCACAGTACAGTGAGGAGACTCTTAGCCGCAGGAAAACGTTTGAATGAAAAGTTTTAAAGATAGCTGTACATCCGGGAATGACAATCCTTCCCATTTGGAACACCTGATCCTTTGACTTGTATCTTGTGCCAACTGTACACACAATCATTCTTGCGCATTAAAGGAACTTGGCTGGGTGTTACTGCCACATTCCCTTTATAGTCCTGACCTCACTCCAAGCTATTTCCAAAATTTTGGCCTATGACAGGAGTTCCTAGGAGGCCAGTGTGAAGCAGGTATCCTGATCATGGCTCCAGCGGACTGAGAAAACGTATTTGATGGTGTCCAAGCACTAGTGAAACACTTTGATAAGTGCATTAGTGTAGCAGGGGCTTATGTAGAGAAATAAAGGGAGTTCTTATTCCCAAAAATATGTTAGCATAATTATCCTGCATAATTAAGAGTCCTGGTTTGACTTCAATGCCTTTGATATATACTGTACAGTCTCTAAGAAATATTCGCTGTTGAAATGTACTGTAGTTTGCACTGTACTGTGGAATGTGACGCTGGAGCAAGTCAAACTGTGTAAAATGTTCTCAGCATGATGCGTTGCTGAAAGTGGAAGGGTCACCATCTCAGAAGGGTCGAATTATCGGGCTGAATCTAGCAAAGAAAACAAACTGGGGCTGAACTGGGATAAGAAACCTTTAACACATTATCCGAACCTGGAAGGATAGTGTTGAAGTGTCAAGTTTGTGGAAGAAATGTTGTTGGAAAAAGAGCATGACCACAAACACTTTATAAATGCCATTAGAACGCGTAGGATTGGTGCTAAACAGCTGTGTGGCCATGGGAAAACCATTTGTTAGCGAGACTAATAAAAAGGCCTCAATTTGCTACGGAGAATAAAGATTGGACTTTGAAGCAATGGAAAAATGTTTTGCGGTCTGTTGAGTCCAGATTGACCCTGTTCCGGAGTGATGGGCGTGTCAGGGCAAGAAGGGAAGCGCATGAAGTGATGCACCCATCATGCATAGTGCCCACTGTACAAGCCTCTGGAGGCAGGGTTATGATCTGAGCTGGTTTCAGTTGCTCAGGTCGAGACTCAGCAACATTATGGTAGCAATAAAATGAAGTCAGAATGCACTAAATGACCAGGTTATCACATCAGTGAGTTTTCAGAGTGATCAGAGTTTTTCTGCACTGATGGTACTGGCATATTCCAGGACTCAGTTGTGAAAGAGCGGTTCTGGGGGCATGAGGAATCATTTTCACACATGAACTAATCACTGCATTGTCTGCTCTAATTAAAGCTAAAGGTGATTTGGCCAGGCAGCGTATAATATTTCATAAAATGTAAGCTACAGATATTGGGTTACTAGTGGGTATTCAAAAATCTCCTGGGCTCTTGAAGAGTTTTGCTGTGCTGGGGAAATCAATACACTTTAATTTCTGAAAGCAAGTTTGTTCCTGGCCTGAGGAAACATCCAACAGCAAACCCCTCATTTTAATTTGGACATCCTATCATTAAATCAAGAGAGAAATCACACAAATAAGAGGCACACAGAGTGCGGTTCGTCACTTGTAATTAGAATGAATAATGTCAACTGGCTATGTTCACTTCCTGCACACATGAATATTCATTTAAAATAATTTTGAGATGTATGTAATACTTCATACACATTACGCAGATGTGTGTTACATGTTGCTTTCCTTACAATAGAGTCATCATTTATACCCGTATTTCTCCAGAAAAGTAACAAGGTAGACCATGAACCTATCATTAAAAATAAATAAATAAATAAATTAAATTAAAATAGATGGCATGGTTAGCACTAAAAGCGTTGCACCACCAGGTTCAAGGGTTGGATTTGGGTATACTGTATTGTATATGGGTGGAGTTTGTATGCTCTCCCCGTCCTCCGGGTAATCTTGGTTCCTCCCAATTTCCAAAGACAATGTCCCTAATTAGCCTTACTAAATTGGCTGTAGTGTGTGTGTGTGTGTGCGTGTCCATCCTGCGATGGATTGGCACCCTATCCAGGGTCTCATGGAATAGGCTGCAGGCTTCCCCACAACCCTATACAGGATAAGCAGTACAGAAAAGAAACATAATAATAATAATAATAATAATAATAATAATAATAATGCAGTTTTCCTCAAATAGAACAGCAGTGCCGAACTCTTGAAAGCAACACAAAAATGATTTGCCAAAATTGCAGAAAGACAAGAAACAGGGACAAGATCGAGAAGAACAAGTGGCTGTTTGAAGCGCCTCTTCCTACGGCTCGCTAGAGAGTTGAAGGGTGCTGCATTCTGGGATGCTTACTGAGTTGCTGTTTAGTTCCACCGCACATGCTTTATCATTATGCATGGAAGAGCACAAATGTCAGCACTGAGGAATTAGATGTCATGCTGTAAAAAGGCCAGCTTTTAAATGCACTGTAATCACAGATGCAGTATTGTGGTCCATATTGGAGTTTCTTCTTTCTGTCAGCTTGTTCCGCATCTGCTTATTTATTTGTTACACTGTGCTTTAAATCTTAAAGGTAATGAAAACCAAATGCAGCATATGGAGCGCGTCTTGACTGATGTGTATTATTACCAAACCATAGTCAAATTGAGTGGTACAGTATCATGGCCCAGTGTATCACGTCAGTAGAATTACATTGCACGGGTTAGTCTTGCACTGGGACTAATTGTGTGCAGTAGGTGATTTTTTTTTTTTAATTGTGGATTCCCGTTGTGCCACCGGGGAAGCTCTGGTCCCCCTGGTCAGGACTCCACAAGACCTCTGGGGGTGTGGGGATCATTTGTGTGCTCTGGATTGAGGGGTGGGACCTCTATGGATCAGAGTGCGTGAGTGTGTGTGTGTGTGTGTGTGTGTGTGTGTGTGTGTGTTTTATATGTGTACAGGATTTAACAAAACTTTGGCACTACGGTATTTGCCTGAAATTAAACCTGCGCCATAAATGAAATCAAAATGTTGAATAGAAGTGAAGTTAAGAGGAGTTCTGCACCAGATTAGTTTAGACAGCATGCGTCAAACTGTGAGCGCATCTTAAATCGACTGCTGGACAGAATTTAATGATTCATCTGCAGTACTTAGATATCGGCCTGAAGTTTAAAACAAGTGAGATCAAAATGTTTGAGTAAAAGTGATGTTATGA
This sequence comes from Clarias macrocephalus, assembly GCA_011419295.1. Classification (NCBI taxonomy): domain Eukaryota; kingdom Metazoa; phylum Chordata; class Actinopteri; order Siluriformes; family Clariidae; genus Clarias; species Clarias macrocephalus. The sequence continues at coordinate 58,824 of JAAGKR010004201.1, forward strand.
GTCTGGTATAATCTAAGCTATTTTCTCAGTGTAAACAAACACCTGCACCAATAGACATTAATTAGAAAAGCTGCTGTTTTTACTGCAATTAGTCCGTATTTTCACTGCTGAGATAACAGCACTGAAGGAGTTTAAGTGAATTTTTTTTACGGTGCTGGAGTTGTTTTAAAGCAAATCTTAATCTTTATCCGTTCTACTTTTTCGATTCCTCGTCTGTGATTCACTCTCCGACTACCGAACACGGAGTGTATTTGGTTGATGATGAAAGCAGTACAACGTAGCGTAAGATACTCAACCTTAGAAAACCGATTTCTTTGTATTAATAAGTTAGCGAGTTCTGCTGTGCAGAAAGACAGACAGTCGTGTATCCTGAAATAATAATATTACTGATTTACATTCGATTATTTTTAACGTTTCCCATCGATGATGCATGTTAAGTAAATTCAGTCCAACATCAACTAACACTGGGTGATGCTTTTGATTAATGCATTTGACTTTAAAAACGACTCTCTAAATGTTCTAATTGTACAAGTTTCTGGAAACACATATCCAAAGGGAAAACACATCCTTAACCTGATAACCCCCTACAGTGTGTGCCGCAGTGTGCGCTTAGATTTAAACAGAAACAAAAAGCGAGATAAACAGGTAGCACCTGGCTGATGAGTGATACCCTCGAGCAAATGTTTCAGAAATCACTTCTGAGGTATGGAATTTGTACAGGTCAGATAAATATGTTTGCTTTTAATATAATTCGGGACTAAGCGGCAATTAGCAGGTGGGAATCACACACACACACACACACACACACACACACACACACACACACACACACACACACACACTTGTGATCGGACTCATCAGGGATTTTCGAATATGATATTATGATTCCCGGGGGCCAATTCGATTTTTAGTGTAATTTTCTAAGCATCACAGTTTTATGAATATCCTGATTCAACATTATTTTGTACATTGTATTTTGTTACAAGCAAACTTAGCAAATAACCTGCTCAGTTTAAATTGTTCCACCTGCAAGATTAAAGGGGCAAAAAGCAGTTTTCGGGTCAGTGTGCCGATACATAAATTGCCACATCTCTGTACATCACTGAATGGATTTTTCCTCATCTCTAATACACACACAATCATAATGATAATAATCTTGTGATAAAAGGTAACAACCCTGCATTTTAGTTGTGAAAGAGATACCATTATTTCCTGGGAAACTACAGGCCTTACTGTACTACGCTGTAGTCTGTCAGGGTGAAATATTATCTACTGTTGAAACTCAATATATATATATATATGTATATATGTAATAATATAATGTTTCATAATGTTTTTTTTTCCCCCAGTTTGTGCACAGTATGCTTTAACCTGCACACTAAACAAAGCAAGGGTAAAAAAATTAATAAATAAAAAATTATAAGGTATGCAATACTGATCCTTGAGTCCTAGATTAACAACGTGAATATTTATTTTGCCCTAATCATTGCTATTGAGGATTTTATGTGGTTATTATCTAAATATTTAAATTGGGTCAGAAAATTGTTATTTGGATTTACAGCATAATGATACTTTAACATAATAGAAATAAGATTAAGAATGCTCCCCTTGTAACTGTGGTAAAATAAAGGAAAAGCGAACATTTGTCAGCATAGCCTGTAGACCTGTCTTCAGTGAAGCAAAGAAGCAAGATCAATACTGAAGCCAAGAAGATTCAAATACTTAAAAAACAAGCCACTGCATCGCCAGTTCTACCAGAACCTCATCAGACTGTTCAGTGATAGAAGTGCAAGTGTGGCATGGCTGAGCAGCTCTGGGTTGAAGGGAGTGACTGAAAGCCTGATTAGAGCAGCGCAGGGCCAGACACTTAATACCAGGTACCACCAGCAAAACCCCTTCATAGAGCAATTTGACAGCAAATGCAGAATATGGAATTAGGCTGAGGAGATAATCAGTCATATTCTATTACCGGTTGCACAGTGCTGGCTTCTGCTGACCACGGCTGTATTGGTTAATCTACAGAGAGCTTGTTAAACACTAGGTTAAGAAATGGTATGAACACCATTCTGAAGTAGTGGTTAATATTAAAGGCACCACAATTCTGTGGGACATTGCAAGAAAATACCATGGCAGCAAAAAATCAATACTACTACAACTAATAATAAAAATAATAATAATTATGATAATAATAATTAGTTTTTCTGTGTATACGCTCGACGGTTACACTTTCATTGTGTCATGCTAAAAAATAAAAATATATTTTTTTCTCATATACCACCCTTAATGCAAGAATTATGAGAGCTGTGCCCACATCTGGTCACATGCCAGACAGCTTCTAGACTGTTGTCATTAAGCAATAATAAGGTCTTTGTTCAAACATCTGCTCCAGTCGTGGCTTTAGAAAGAAAAAAAAAAAAAAGACTGACAGCAGCGAAAAAATATGGACATAATGCCAAGAGCGAAATAATTTGGAAAATAGATACAGAATGGATGATGGTGTTGTGCTGATTTATAGCATCAATATTTGAAGCTTTGGATTATAACTTTTTATGGACAGGCTCATTTTTCATAGTTTAATGCAAACTGTCATATTAGCAGACAGAATTTGAATATGATGTAATCCCTAGAGCACTACAGGTACACTCTGAGAGGATGTCTCTACTTCATATTTTTGTTGTTAGTCAGGCATCAATTTTTTCCCGGAGGAAGAAGCAGACACTCGCTATCTCATAGAAAGCATTTGAAGTGCATCCTTATTCTTTTCATTTTCAGACAATTAGCAGACATGTCTTTCGCCACTCTATAATTTCAAGACCTCTCTGTGGTTTTTAAGTGATTTTCAATCTCTGAAGAACACAGGAGGACCTTTGGCTAATTGCCCATGTGTGTGTGTGTGTGTGTTTGTGTTTAAGTGCAGGTGTTAAGTCTGTCCTTTCTGCATAAGAAATGGGAGATCATGTTGACATCCAGTGTTGAATGGTGGAGCCAGTGAATCATCTCTCATGGCTTTATGGGAGTTGTTGCTATCTCTCAGCTTTCATTGCTGGCTGGCTTCATGTGCCAGTTTAAGTGAGGAAGGCCCCGCTGGACCCCTGGACTGGCTCCTCTCCGACAAGGGCCCCTTCCATCACTCCCAGGAGTACACAGACTTTGTGGAGAGGAACCGGCAGGGCTTTTCTACCCGCTACAAGATATACAGGTAAGCAGAGCACACATTAAGTAAGTAAAATGGCCCACAATGGCACCCAGAAATTGATCAGTGCATCCTAAAGTCATTCTATACCACAGCAATTTGCCAACATGTACAATTATTAATTCATGACGGATATAAAAAGTTTTCTGATTTTATAGAAAACAACTCGCTAGAAACATTTTATTTCTGTCCTGATCCGAGGTTTTTATCACTGAAGAAAAACGTGCAAATGAAGGTATTATCATGTCCACCTGACAAACTAATCCAGGCCAAATAGGGCTTATGTTTCTTCTGTGCATGAATTTTAACCACAAGTACATCTCTAACATAAACTCGCAAAAGAGGAAAAGAGAAGAAAGAGAGTAAAAGGAACCAAGGCTTAAACCTACTACATTATGTGTATTAGAGGCCTTAATGTACATTACAGGTAGAGGAAACAATTTGGATGAAAAAAAAAAAAAAAAAAAACATACTGACATAATGGTAATTATTTTACGCATAGATTCCCTTTTTTCTTTGGAAAGGCAGCATGTTTGACAGCTGTTCTCACATATAATTGCCAAGACCCCTGAGAGGTGATGTTTATCTACGCCAGATGTGATCAAGACATGATCCAAATGAACTTTTTTTCCCCCATTTATATCAATGTTTATTCCTCAGGCTTAATTTGAGAGTGTAATGTGCTTGCCACTGTAAGTTGAACTTGTTTTGCTTTGAGTGTAAGTGGGGTGTGTATCAGGCCTACTTCATTGACACTTTAAAAGTGTCATGGCAGAGTAGCTGCTGTTTAAATGTGGAAGGAAATGCTAAGGCATTCAGTATTTGCTTTGTCTAAAAATGGGGATTAATGGGTATACTAACAACGCGCCTCCATTAAATCAGACATGTGGAGTCTGGAAAATATGCCAAAAGCAAATAATGTGACAAAGTGATGCTGTATATGATGTGACATTTATCATACATTCATCTGTGCATGCATATACTATATTGATAATTCCATTTGCAAAATCAGAGACTGCAGTATAATGACTTGACTTGCACAGCATGTAAACAAATCTATCTATCTATCTATCTATCTATCTATCTATCTATCTATCTATCTATCTATCTACCTATCGTCTCTTTTTTGTCTTTGTCTTCTTTCTTTTTTTAACTTTGTATGGCCAGTCAGACAGATATGAAGGTCATGGAACAAAGGAATATGAATGAGTCACTATGTGATGCACCTAATTTATGCTTCAAATTTGTCATACACTGGAAAATGGAACCAATTACGCAAATATTATGACACAACAAATAATAACTGTAAAAGTGAGGATTTAAAAACATCTCTCGTTGAGACCAGTTAGAAATTCAGGTTATGTAGCTTCCAGAGACAAAAATCACATATACTGCTGACAGTTTTGGCATTTGTATCAGTTTTTCTTTTCTAGAGGCACTGTGGAAGCCCACTCGGAGTCCGAATAGTGAATTGTGTTTTGATCAGTCAATGACGTCACTCTCACTCACAGGCGGAAGCGACTGAGTGGAAGGTCAAGTAGACGCCAATAGAACGAGAGTCAGAAAGCCTGGAGTGGAGTCTGAAGTGGCTGGACACAATACACACACGCGAGCGCAACAAAGCACAGCAACACAGACAAATACAAACACGTACAGCGACCAACATCTTGCGGGTCGTAACAATGGCCAGGAGTTTGCTTCATAATAATTTGATGGAATTTCGTTCTTGTGAATATAGCGGACGATCGTTTGTTCTCCCCGCCCATCAATCAATCAGTTCAGTGGTTTCCGGGGTACTTTTTTTTTTCCTTCACTTTTTCCCCTCGCATAATTTTTTATTATTTTATATTTTTATTCATTTTTTTTTACTCAGTAGCAAATATGATTTCAAATGTAGCGAACTACAATACTTGAAACAAAACATACTTAAGTAAAAGTAAAATGACTTTTAGATTTTAAAAACTACTTTAAAAAGTAGAAATACACAAAATAATCTACTCAGTTACAGTAACGCGAGTAAATGTAATTCATTACTTTCCACTTCTGGTGTTAGACAGTTTTACGCCCCGGTCTAGGTCGGGCCGTAACAGGAATGAAAAAGAAAAGAAAAGAAAAGAAAGGAAAAAGGGGGTGAGACCAAAAGTGCGTTTGCTTAGTGTTTATTTACAAACAGTGAACAAGCAAATCCCCAAAAGGTGGCTGTGAGCTTCAGAAGCCGACAAGGCCAAAACAATAAACAAAATGCCCTCTACCTAGTACCAAACGTGAAACAACTAACCTGCACCAAAACTAAAGAAAAAGAAATACAAAGTTCTTCCCTTACTCCCTTGCTAACCACAAACCAAGAGAAAACAGGGTGTAAACAAAATGGCGTCGACTCCCTACTAAGCCACCAATTACAAAACTATGTACAAATATATACAAAATGTATTTACAATCGGGCAACCAGAACCAAACAAGGGCATACACAA
>JAAGKR010004202.1:3329-22865 GCA_011419295.1 Clarias macrocephalus
GTATGTACTGTGTGTGTGTGTGTGTGTGTGTGTATGTACTGTGTGTGTGTGTGCGTACGTGTGTGTGCGTACGTGTGTGTACTTACGTGTGTGTATGTACGTGTGTGTATGTACGTGTGTGTACTTACGTGTGTGTATGTACGTGTGTGTGTATGTACTGTGTGTGTATTTACTGTGTGTGTGTGTGTGTGTGTGTGTGTATGTACTGTGTGTGTGTGTGTATGTACTGTGTGTGTGTGTGCGTACGTGTGTGTACTTACGTGTGTGTATGTACTGTGTTCATGTGTATGTACTGTGTGTGTATGTATGTGTGTGTGTACCTGTGTGTGTGCATACATATGTGTACTTACGTGTGTGTATGTACGTGTTTGTATGTATGTGTGTGTGCGTATTTACGTGCGTATTTACGTGCATATTTACGTGCGTGTGTGCGTGTGTGTGTGTGTGTTTTCCCAGGTAACAGCCCTAACTGTACCACTCTGACTCACGGAGAAATGGTGGGTCTGGACGAGAGCAGATTTCCTGCGCTGGAACTGAACAACCGCCGTCTATCCGTCAAAACCTCCTTCAACAGAAAGAACGGCATCTACACCAGGCTAGTCTGCTCAAACATCCCTCACTGTTTATCTCTACAGACACATACAGTAGGTTAATGTGAAATCGGCTTCAGGTAAGGAAACGTGTGTAAATTAATGTGCGTGAATCACAGGAAATTTGTTTATTTATATTACAGAAACCAAATAAAAATATTGTGCTGTGTATTAACTGCACTGTAGTTACATTAAAACACAAAGTCATGTCTTCACTTATCTTTATTTCTTTAAGGACTTATTTAATTGAAAATGTTCATATTTGATGTGTAATGTCGCCTACATGTGATCAGTGCAGCGTTTAGACTCAATCGATTACATCTTGCGTCCTTCTCTTATTCTTCATGTGATGTCATTTTCAGCTCAGAGTTTTGGTGCTTTTGGACCAACTGACTCTGTGTGTGTGTATTGTTTATCAATGCCCTTTAAACAAGAAGCTGTTTGTGTGTGTGTGTGTGTGTGCGTGTGTGTGTCCGTATGCAGGTCCCCTCCTAGGCCGAGTCCTGGCAGTCTGCACTACTCTGATGAAAACATAAACACTAAATACAGCGATCTGATTAAAGCCGAGAGCAGCAGCTTAACCGAGAAAAAATCTGAGCTGTCTGATTCACAGGTAACACACACACACACACACACACACACACACACACGCGCGCACACACACAGTTTCTTGTTTAAAGGGCATTGATAAACAATCAGTATGCTATTTCGTTTATTCTGTCTCTCTTTCTTGCTTTACTCTCTCTCTCTCTCTCTCTCTCTCTCTCTCTGCTCCCCCCCTCAGGGCAGTGACAGTGAGTGTGAGGTCGACGCCACTCTTCAGAATCAGACGCACTCGTTTGTAAATCACTACATCAGTGACCCCATTTACTACAACTCGTGGCGCCGGCAGCAGAAAGGAATCTCCAGAGCTCCGCCCTTTGCATACAGCCAATCAGAACCTACTGACTCCACTCCTGCCACTGGTCCCGCCTCCACTCCAGCCACACCCCCTAGCCCTGCTCACGCTGAGCCTCAGAGCCTTTTCAGACCCAAAGGCAGTCGGACTCCCACTCCGTCACAGCAAAGCTCCGCCCACTCCACTCTGTACCGCCCACCGAGCAGCTTGGCGCCTATAGCTACACCACGCCCACCCAGCAGCTTGGCCCCACCCACCACACCTCGCCCACCAATGGCAGGCTTTTCCTCTTTTGTCTGATTGGCGTGTCACAGTGACTAGAGTTGTGTTAGAATTCTTCTCCGAGTTTAGGTGTTTTCGCCGCCCACTTTACAGTCCAGGCTCCGCCCCCGCCACTACAGATCTAATTTTTCTTATTCGAAGGTCTGACATTACATGGTTCTGTCACAAAAAGTAAAATTTAAGGTTCTGTCTTAATCACAAGACTTTTTAGGTTTCTTGAGAGAACAATTTGCAACGCAACGCATTGTCCACTTTATTAGGAACATCCCTGCACCTGTTCATCAACACATTTATGTAAGCAGCCAATCATGTGGCAGCAGCACATAAGCATGAAATCAGCTGAAGTCTGCAAATCAGCTCAAGAGCTCCAGTTAGAGTTCAGCTCAAACATCAGGATGAAGGAAAACGTCTGATGCCACTTGATTGACTGATTGGCTAATTCCACAGATATGTAGTTTTTACAGGTATTCCTAATAAACTGGACAGTGAGTGTACGTATATGTACTTACTGTTTGTATTTGAATGTCTGCTGTACTCAGGCCCTTTTGTTACAACACCTCACCAACAGTCTAATGTTCTTACGGAATGATCATGTGATGGAGAATGATTTTGCAGAATAAGTGAAACAGTGAATTTAGGATTATAACACAGCCCAGTCACTGTGGCTCCATGACCCTAGACACTTTAAAACACCTAAACAGCACACACCGGATGGATGGTTGGACAGATGGATGGACAGATGGATGGACAGATGGATGCCGGCTGACGGCTGAGTCGTGTCCTGTCGTGTGATTTGTTTGCCGTTCGTTTTTTTTTTTTTTACTTGTGTGAGTGAATGTGGTGAAGCACAGATATTTAGGGTCCTTGCTAGCTGTCTGTGCTTCTGATTCACAGAGATGACGACATAGGGGAACGCAGTCTGGAACAAGGACAGGGCAGTAAGACGTCAGAATCAGAATAATTCATATTCACCATTTGCACGATGTGTACAAAAAGGTACAACCAATTACAAAGCAGTTTAACAGTACAGTGAGGGTGTTTTCACATTAGTGACCCGAGGTCGTCCCACAGAACACATGACCCCATATTCCTGTTCATTTTGATTAGTGTGAACACAAACACTCAGGAACTGTACCCGAGTCCGCAGGAGGCGCTGGAGCTTGTTCTCCACTTCTCGTTGTGTTTAATGGCGGATCACAACTTAACTAGATGTATACTGCCACCTGCTGTATAGGAGAGTGAAATTATGCAACTGTCCCCGAGTATGGACAACAAAAATAATGTGAACGCGGGGGGATGGAGGGGGGTCTAATCGTTCCTGAGCACAGTACAAATCAATCATGCCTAATGTGAAAACACCCTAAGAGTCTCAGCTAATCTGGAATGTTCCAGCTGTTAGCCAGTAATGAAACTCCAGCACAACTTCAAAGAATTCAAAAGACTAAGCTGCTACAATGTAACTACGCCAAGTTTTAAACCTGTTACAGTGTAACAACGTACAGTTGTGTATCCAGTTCTGAGCTTTTACACTCTGGAACCCTGCAGGTCAGAATGAACATCTCTCCTCTCTAGTGTGCTTTGTATTAGTGCACTACTTAGTGTGCATTATCCTCCAGTGTACGGGCAAGAGAGATTCTTTCTTTCTCTCTCTCAGGAAGGACACAGCTGGATAAGGAAATAGACAGATGAAGGGATCAGTGAAGTGAAGTGTAATAGGCTGATGGAGGGATGAATGCAGGAATGATAGTGGGATTAGGGTTTGCGTGAATGAAAGAGGAAGTGATGGATAGAGGGTTACATTGTCATGTAGTATTTCACTGTGTGTGATTACTGTACACATTTGTTTAATATTTCCATCACAAAATCACATAGTGTGTTAAGAAAATAGAAACTAAAAACAAATTAGAAAAAAAAGTTTATTTTTACTATAATAAACACTGATGTCAAAGTTCATTCTTTCTTCCATGGTAATAGATGGACTCGGTTCTCGTCTGTGGTGTCGGGTTGTCACCCACTTCTGCTTTTATTATTGACGTCATCAGCACACAGGAAGGGACATCACTACTTCAGTGTCATCTCCAGTTTTGTAGTACTAGCCTTCTGCTGTTCTTCATTAATAACTGCGATTGTGTTTATTTTTTTCTAAATATTCTCTCTCTCTATCTCTTTCTGTGTGTGTGTGTGTGTGTGTGTGTGTGTGTGTGTGTGTGTGTGTGTGTGTGTGTTTGTGTGTGTGTGTGCGTTTAACTTATTTAAACATTGGTTTAGCTGTATCTTTATATTTTCTGTACTCATGCAGACACAGTGACAGTTAGTACCCTCGCGCAGATTAGCCGAAATAACTCTCTGGCTGTAAAAAGTCCTAATGACTAGCGCTGAGGCTCTGCCACATCATCTTCTCTTTAGTGTTCACTTTCAGCAGGTCGAGAGAAGGGGTGTGAAAAAGTTGATGAAAAATCCTACATGATCCTAATGATATACAGATAACGACAGAGCATCAGTGGAGGTGTTTAAGACCTGACACAACATCATTTCTTCTTTTTGTTTTAGTGAGATGTCTGGCAGCTGTGTTTTAAATCAATTTTCTCACTTTTTTGGCCATGCAATTAAATTCATTGTATGTAATAAAGCACCTTCAACAATGGACATTAAACACAAAGCAGTTTTACAGAAACATTATACGAGTTAAATTTACATTTATCCCTAATGTTCAATTCAGAGATGTCCAATCAGGAGAACATTCTATAATCAGCGTTATTAGAACTAACCGCACAAATGACTTTCATGATTTAGTTTTGACAGGAAAAACTCTGGCTGTATGTTTGAGATGACTGAACACTTTCCTCGGCTTGCTCATCAGGGACATTTTTCCGTACATGTTCTAATTTATTTACATAAATCTTCAATACTGGAAAGCTACTCTGTGACAGGGACCATTGTAAAAAAAACACTATACAAAAAAGTGAATAGTGAGCTCACTATGGATTACAACCTCACATCTATGCCCTAGGTAGGCCACATAAACCACCTTCACTGATCCTCTCTGGACAGAAGGGTTTGACTGCAAAACACAATAAATGCTATTTTCAGACTTTCTGACATATTATTCTTTTCCTCAGACACATAAGATTGTCAATAACAAATCTTCTCATTTGAAAAACTGGTACATATATATTTTTTTAAGATTTGAACTTCAAGGAGCTTATTTCAAAGCAAAATGATAGATTTAACAGTAGATACCAATCTCATTCCTTGTTTCTGTGATATGATTACTGAAGTCAAACTACAGCTCAGCAAAAACATCAGCTGCTGTGAATTAACTAAATGTGTTTGATGCACTTTTAGAGAATATTGACCAGGAGGTTTGAAGTCTGTTAGTGTTGCTGAAGTTTCCCCAGCAGTCATGGACTTCTGTATTTAAGCTTTGTCACAAACTCCTGAAGTAAAGCTGAAACTGATTGAGGTCAAGGCTGATGATGCTGAAGTTTTTGTATTGGCATTTGTGCGTTTCTCATGATCTTCAGCAGTCCTTTTAATTACGAAGTTTTATGTGCAATAAAACTGTTTTTTTTTTAACTATGTTGCTGTCACTGATTTGCTACAAAAACAGAAAGTGTGCTTTTTGTAACATTTCTTTATCTCAACCAATGCATTATTGATACAAAATTGCATGTATTTAAGAGAAAGATAACTACAGGCTGATTTCTCCGTTGGGACAAAACTTTAGAAGGTGATGATATAGTGTCAAGTCATACAAAATCCTATATATTATAGTTATAGTTATAGTTTGTTTTTATACCTGGAAAACATTCTCTCTCTCTCTCTCTCTCTCTCTCTCTGTGGATTTTGCAGTCAAACCCTGCATTTATAAAGGTCCAGCTTTTGATGTGTAACAATTTTTTTTAAGTAATTAACATGTGAAAGATAGAATTTATTTTATTACAACACATACACAAACACACACCATTCTGTAATCTCTGGTTGAAAGTTATTGATCATTTTATCATTGGTATATCAGAGAATGACATCAATGCATCGTTTATCCTCTTACAGGGGGCTGTGTGATTGTACCAATGTGATGCATTAGCATTATGCTAAATTAGCCTAGTATTATGCTAAAAACACAATGAGATCAGGGCTGGGATGATATATCAGTGCAATATGATCACAAAATCTGAACTGGTTTTATGGTACAGTGTGATGGTTATCAGAGAGATCAGTATCGTACATGTATCTTATTGTCCCACCCCTGTGCTTCATCACAGCCGGGTTCAGTGTGAAGCTGAGCCTCTACCAGTCAGTGTCTCATCCTCATGCCATATAGATCTGTGTTCTTTATTACAGTGTATAAAATCACACTATAATCAGACACACTGATCCAAATTGAATGTGGAGCTCCCAGATATGATATTATTTTCTAAATAAAATAAACCAGAAATGAGGCAGAGTTGTGTATGTCATGATTTGTCCTTCTGTCTGTCTGTCTGTCTGTTTGCATTAACTGCTTAATTTAGCATTTTGCTGTATGTTTTTTATTAATATATTTCATTAACTAACACCAGTACCACATATTCTGTCAGGGTCCACAGTTTATAGTGTATATTAATATGCAGTATAAACATTAGGTAAGAATTTATTATAGTTAATATAATTAAAAAAATTATGCATTTCTTTCAAATGACATTTTATTTCATAGCAGCCTCTGGTGCTATGAAAAACTATACAGCTAATTGTGCAGCTCAGGGAAAAAACATTACTAAGTGAGTGATTGTGAGGAAGTGGTATTTATTACACAGCAGGTGAACAGTCATCTCTCAAAGCTCATGTGTTCAGGAAACAGGAAAAATGGGCGAGTGTAAAGCTCTGGGTGACTGTGACATGAGCTAAGGGGAGCAGGGAGCAGGAAAACACTAAAATATGGTGGGCCCTAGTCCTCCAGGAATGAGGGTGAGAACCACTGGTCCAGATGACTGGGTCAAAGCGTCTCCAAACCTGCAGCTCATGTGGGATGGATGAAATGGTCAGGACCTAACAAACAAGGTCCAAGGAAAGAGAACCAGTGAACCAGAGACTACGTCATGGGATGCATGTGGGAAGCAAAGCTTGGCCCATTTAGTCTTGGGTATAAGTGCATGGCAGTTGGTTGTGTATGGGTGGGCAGATCGATCTGTGTATGCTGCTCAATTGTACTCCAACAAGAGGAGTGATGACACATTAATATGAGTACACTGTGGATGAGCTCATTCAGGAGAGGCCAGTGTTATTCTTAAGTAATTGTGAGGCTGAAGGTTTTTATTTTATATATAACAAAGACTTTGCCACACTTGCACAGATAACGTTGATATATTTAAAAAAGAAGGTTCCAACAGTCATGTGCAGAGAAATAAATGTATTTACTGCCAAGGTTTTTTTCTGATAAGAAAAGATTCCTACAACCAAGTTCACTTAGACATGAAAAATGATGAACAGATGTTAGACCTGGCTCAGGATCAAACCAAGAACCCTGGATCTGTGAGGCAACAGCGCCACCAAGCCAAATTCCCTCTAACATGGGAAATTTAAAAGCCAAAACTGTTTGTAATATACTGTACATTTATCACAATCCTTTCATGAGGGTTGGTTTTAGGATAAATGCTTTTCAGAGTTGTTTAAATAAAATTTGTACTCACAAAGTAATTAATTTAACAGGAGCACTGGTGTATGTGGGAATAAATCACTGGTGAAAAATCTCTCTTGTTAAAGGTTGCAGTTATCTTGGGCTTTAGGCAGCTGATGATGTAAAATGTTTGCTTGTGTTTATTTAGTGCTTGAATATGATCAACAACCTGGAGCCTGAAGCTGAGCCTGAGGGAAACTCGAGGCTGTGCTTCATTTCCTTAGTATAGCGTTTTATTCATGTTATGAGCCTGCTTATGATTTGTCCTGAATTACAGTGGGGTGTCTGTATGTGTGTGTGTGTGTGTGTGTGTGTGTATGTGTGTGTGTGAGGGGGGGGGGCGGTGAGCGAGTTATATCTCAAACATGAGCGGTGATGGTTTGGAGTTTTCCTTTCAGCGCGTGCGGTGTACAGAGCGGGCGTCCAAGACAATACGGCTCAAAAATGCGCATGCGCAAAAAACCTTCAGCCGTTGAAATGACGCGCATGCGCAGTGTGAAGTCAATCGCTGACGGCACCGTACAGTAAATCCCGACAAGCGCGCGCACACACATACATACCGCGGAGAATAGAGGAGTGTGTTCACACACACACACTTTTAACCGGATGTTTTATTTGATTTCTTTAGAAAAAGTTTTTAGTCGGGATTTACCTTAGAGACCGGAATGTTCACACACACACACACACACACTGAGAGAGAGAACTTCACTAATCACACGGTAAGACTCTGAGTGAGTGAGTGTGTGTGTGTGTGTGTGTGTGTGAGAGAGAGAGAGAGATTAGAGACTACATATTAGACTTTAAGTGTAGGTATGTAGGGATGAGTGACACACACTATGTTTTTGACATCATTTTCACAATCTGATCATTTTGATTCATACACACTGCATGCAGACTTACTTCTTTCTATTGTTTAAAGCTGCTTTGCGACAATGTCAATTGTTAAAATCGCTGTATAAATAAAATTGACTTGACCTGACATCACCTTCCTCACACACACACACACACACACACACACACACACACTTTCCTCTCTCATTACATGAGCTTCTGTGTTCTCAGTAAAGACACTTTGCCATTAATTCTTGGATTTGCGGTGTGTGTGTGTGTGTGTGTGTGTGTGTGTGTAACAGTAATGAGAACAAAGACCTGGTCTTGGTGTGTGTGTGTGTGTGTGTGAGTGAGAGAGAGAACCGGTTTAGCTCACTGTTAGGATGATGTAGTCCTCAACATTCCAGCTGTGTGTGTGTGTGTGTGTGTGATTCTTATCTGCTGGTTGACACAAATACCAGAAACATAAACAGCGTTACTTGTCTGTACCTCTCACACACCTGCGCAGATTAACCTCCCTGAGTCACACACTCAGACCTGAGTACAGACGGCGTACACACCACACCTGTCTGATGTGGAGAAAGAGAGAGAGTGAGTGTGTGTGTGTGTGTGTGTGTGTGTGTCTTAGGAGGACGTGGGGAGAGTCTCGATGTCCTGAGAGAGGAACATTTGAGTTAATGAGGTCATTTGAAGTCCTGCAGGACGGGCGGGGCTCCTCGGGGGTGCTCTCTGAACTATCTCACTTACTCATTCACTCACTCATCGTCTGCATCGCTTGATCCTGTATTCAGGGTCACATGGGGTGGAGCCTATCCCAGGAGACTTTGGGCACAAGGCGGGGTACACCGTGGACAGGGTGCCAATCCATCACAATGCACATGCATTCACACACACACAACACACACACACACATGAATTCACACACATACAGTGTTTAAATGATGAGCTTGGTTTTTCTGTGAGAAAACTAATGTTATAAGGAATGAGATACATTAAATTCCTGATGTTAACTCATTTGTAAAGCTGTGGAATAAAACTAAGGTATAAAACTTGATTTATGACTATTTAATTTTTGGTCTTAAAATTCTAAATATTCAATATTTTAAAATCAGGATATTTATAAAAATTACAATTCTTAATGGATTGTATTTTTAATCGAAATCCACATGATCATCCACGCAATGATGATGATGTCAACTGCGCACACACACACACACACTCTCTATCTACAGAGTGTGACCCAACACATGACCAGAGGAGACGGAGCGCTCGTGTCTAACCCGCTGTAATGTCTCGGCCCTGCGGCACTCACACACAGGAGGATGTGGAAGTGGAGGAGTGAGTCACACTGAGAGCAAAACGTAAAGTAAAACAGGTCGAGAGCTCCGCCCCCCGCATTGTTAACTCATTAACTCATTAGTGTAGTACGCTAGGTGTGAGGTCACACACGTCCCAGATCATGTAAAGCTGTGTGTGTGCGTGTGTGTGCGCGCACTCGTACCCGCGTGTATTACTGGGTGTTTCCATCCAAACACTCTTGGTATGTGTAATCACTGCGGTTTCTAGCTGTGTGGGCTAGCACACACACACACACACACACACACACACATGGCATTACTTAATAATAGCACAGATAAAAGGAAGAGTGTGTGTATGTATGTGTGTGTATAAGTTGTATGACAAAAAAACCCAGCCATAAGGATAAAGGGAGAGAGTGTGTGAGTGGATGATCCTGGTACTGACACACACACGCGTACACACGTGAAGTGTGTGGCCTTAACTTCTCTCCTGCCTTCACTCATACACACACACACTTGTATATAAATCGAGTGTGTGTGAGCTAACTCAGCCATAGTGTACACTCTTTATTTATTCCTCCCTCTCTCTAACACACACACACACACACACACACACACACACACACTGTCTCCTGTCCTGAATGGAGTGTGTGTGCAGTTACTCAGCCTTTATAAACACTTGTTAAAGGTTCTATTCATGTCTCACTGGCTCTTTGTTATTGTGTGAATGTTTCATACTGTGACTGCATACACACACACACACACAAACACACTGAGTCTGTTTAGACTGTGTCCATGTTAACCTATGTCATATGATTTAATCAGGAGCATGAGAGTCTCTGATTGGTCGGTATGTTGAAATAGGCGTGGCTTAGTAACCTTCAGCCCCTCCCCCTGTCTCTCAGTCTGTCAGATTCAGTTCCTCATTCTGTTTATACTTTTATACATTAACTTTTTTTTTTATATTTTATTTTATTTTTTAATTTTTTGTTTGCTGTTCTGGTCAAAGGAAGGACTGTCTCCCTCTCTGTCTGTCTGTTTCTGTCTCCCTCCCATCTTTGTCTCTCTCCCTCTCTCTGTCTGTCTGTCTTGGTCTTTCCCCTCTCTGTCTTGTCTGTACTTGATGATGATCATGTCTCATTTTTGCCTGTCTTCCCTCAGGTCCTGTAGTGGAGCTGTAGGACATCCCCCCCTGGACGTTTTGGATCGTACTTTTTATACACCTACAGGATAATTTATACCTTTTTTTATGAAAATTGTGCCTGATATCAGCTGTTCGTTTTTTAGACATCACCTCCTGAAGGCTGTTGTCACTGAGCATTGTACACAGAGCACTGATTACGTTTAACAGGAAGTCACATTCTGACTGAACCCAGTAAAGGAAAAGGAAGTGGGCGTGTCTCACCGCGTCGGGTCGTTGCCATGCCGATCCTGAAGCGGTTGGTCTCGGCCTCGTCCAGGTCTAAGCGTCTCTCTCGTTCCGATCTCACAGTGGAGATGATTAGCGCACCGCTTACTGATTTCCGCCACACGATGCACATCGGGCGCGGCGGGGACGCCTTCGGGGACACGTCGTTCCTCAACACGCCGCGTGAATCCGCAAGTCAGAGGCATAGGAATGGGTTTCTGTCCCGCAGGTCCAGGGGCAGCAGACGCTCGCATTCTGAGAGGAACTCCAGTGACGCTATGAGCTACATTTTGCCGGCTAACAGCGAGCTCTCGCTTCCTTACGCGAGTGAAGATCGGGATGTAACGCGTGGCATTCGTAAAAGCAGCTCCTTAAATTTCACAGAAACAAACAAAACAACAGAGGTGACTGATGGGCGGAGCTTAGAGATGGAGGAGCAGCGTTTTGGGAAGCCCTGTGACCTGCCCGTGTTCACACCGCCCTCTGGTGGAGGAATGAAACACGCCGAGTCCATGCTGTCCTTTCACATCGACCTCGGGCCCTCCATGCTCGGTGATGTCCTCGGGGTCATGGACCAGACAGAGCGGGGACTCTCAGAAGAGCAGAGAGGGGCGAAGCCACGCCCACCCAATGAGCACAGTGTGTTCATGTCCAGCCCTAGTGTAAAGGAGGAGGGAACACCAAAGGGATGTGAGAGTGAGACTCGTAGCCCTACATACAGCGTGTACGTCAATGACAGTGATTTCCTGTTCATGGATGAGGACGAGGACGAGATCAGAGTGTGAACGTGATTTTATCAATACTGATCAGGACGGAAGGGACATTACGTCTATTAGCTGAACTGTGGATTATATGAGACCTACACACACACACAGGGCAGTTTTAATTTGTGGTACAATTGTTTTTAGAACATCGCATTACTGCTCTGAACCTTCCAGAACCTCGGACCCGACACTGCTGTGATGCCACCCCTGGAAGGGGAGGGAGGGGGTGATGGGGGAGCGTCTCCATATTTTAAGATTATTATTTTAAGATCCATTATTTAAAATAATTATTTTAAATTTATATACAGTATGTTTGTATTTGAGGTGGTAAACTGTTGAAGTTCCTTTATGATCCTGCAGGTGGTGCTCTAAACTATTCACACCCTGAGTTCAGAGGCTCAGAGGGACCGTGGTATTGATTGTCTGCCGCGCGCTACAATCCTTTACATTCTGTGATTCCACCTGCAGTTATTTACCCCTAAAAGATGTTTACTGTTACCTATGTGTGTGTGTGTGTGTGTGTGTGTGTTTTAGCGATGTGCTATCCATTAACTAAAATATCTACAAAGTCATTTATAATCATTCTTACAATATTGTGTAAATGTGTGTGTGTGTGTGTGTGTGTGTGTGAGTGTGTGAGAGAGAGAGAGAGAGAGAGACGTGTGCTGTTGTTCCTGATAATCTTATACACACGAACACGTCAGTTAGTGTAATCTAAACACTTCAGATCATGATGGAGGTTTTGTTTTATTTATTTTAGTTTCTGTGATTAATAACTCCTGTGTGTATAATATGTATGTATGTAAGAACAGTTGCAGTGGTTAGTTGCAGAATGTGAACAGTGTGTGGCGCTGTGATTGAGCTTGTGGTACTCACAACTAGGGCTGTTGCTATCGAATATTTTAGTAATCGAGTATTCTACCAAAAATGTAATCGATTAATCGAGTAATCGGATAAAATGCACTTTTGCTTAATTAAACAGCAATGTAAAATATATAAGAGAAACAAAGATTAATTGGTTTTCTTTTTAGAAAAATCTTCTTTTATTTTTTAAATGCATACAGAATTTTATCAAAAATAAACCTTGTCATTATTCACAATACAAGGAATAACTTATACCCCTCTCTCACCTATGCGGTTTGACTCGCAGTGAGACGCGGTGTTAGGCGCCGTGAGCCGCCGCGACTGCCCGCCGACGTGACCCAAAGTTCTGCAAGGTCCGCCAAAAAAATTCAACATGTTTAAAAATGTTTTTAAGGCGGCTTAAATGTGTTTTATTTTTCGCGCAGAAAGATGGAAACGTAATCGTAGCGCCAAAACTCGCGATGAATCATGAAGAACCGAACTTCCGGCCACAGCGCGAAACTGCGTAGGTGAGAGAGGGGTATTAAAGTTGACCGAGATGAATTAAGTGCATTACAGAACCATACATTTTTATTTTAAAGCCTTTTCTCGGATGGAAAAAAAAAGTTTTTCAACTGACTTTAAGGATAAAAAAAAACTACGGCACACATTAAAATAAATAATTATACAAAAAAACTAAGTTGTGCAACTAAAAGTTTCCAAATCTACATCTCAGGCATAACATAAGCCTTTACTGACAATTTCTGCTTTCTTCTTCTCTCGGCTCGCTGATTATTTTATCGCTCCCTTCCATTTTGCAGCCCGCAACTGAACGCTCCCTCAAATCAATACACCGCTAACTGTTTGCGTCTCCTTCTGCTTTGTGGGTGACCTAAGCGCTTCTTCTTCGTTGGTGTTTACTAGCGGCTTGCACCCGGAAGCGCACTGTGTCAAAAGCGTGCCGTCAACAAATAATTGCGCAAAAACAAAATGCAAGCTTTTAAAATTAATTAAACGAAGCTTTGAGGCAGAAGAGTTTGCCTCGATCAGTTTTTGTAATCGAATTACTCGATTTACTCGAGGAATCGTTCCAGCCCTACTCACAACTGTCACAACTTTACGAGTTCTGGTCGGATTGTTCCGGCGCAGACCCAACACCCCGCTGTGGAGTGCATTTGTGGTCGCTGTTCTGTTGTCCTGTTAAAACACTCCTGTTAAAACGTCCAGATTTCGGCCTTCTAGCTGGTCACTTAATCTTATGCTTAAGATCTCTGAGGTTCTCCTCCTTCCTCTTTCCTCTGATGCTCACGTGACCACTTAACTGCTGCTACATTGTTCTTGAGTTCCAAGCCTTTCTTCAGAATGTTTTTTCTTTGGTGCTAAACTGGAGACCGAGACACTGGTGTTCAGCAGCTTCCAGTTGATGGCAGGCCTGTGCTGTGGTGGTTCCAGACCATCAGAAGCAGTTTCCTCTCAGCTGTTGGTGATGGTTTATATCATCTTTCAGAACTGGGCACCTCCCATAACGTGAAATGTCCTTACAGTGTGTACAGCAGTGTGAGCTGATCTTACATTAAACCTGCTGTTGTTTAGAGATTTGTGAGAGTCGTTCCTGTCTCGTGCAAACCTGCCCTCCTCTGTCTCTGATCTGCTGCGACATGCACTCTTCATGTAACACTGAGAAACTGACGTGAGCTGAGAGACCTCGGGCTCGGCAGATTAAACGTGTCCGGACTTTTTACATCACAGTGGGGGTGTGTCTTGATTTCAGAAAAACTAAAATAATTGAAACCATGTTCTCTTGGGGTTTCATCTGTTTAAGGTGTGTGTGTGTGTGTGTGTATTGTAAACCTCAGACTGCAACTGTACGTTCATGAATATTGATCCATTAATATTGTGTTTGAGTTAAAGATGTGTAACATATTTATCGTTCCTCTTTCAGATCAGTGTTATACTTTCACTTTCTGATCTGTTGATTTTTGTATCTTTATATTGATTAGAGTATAATAATGAGTACTGACCTTTTACACTAAACGTATAACAATCTATTTTTATTCAAATGTAGAAAGCTGGAGAACATTTATCATGTATTTAATGTGTGTTTTACTGCAGCTTTCAGAAGGTTTACAGTTTGTTTATTTTTGATAATTAATTAAATTAGTTACTCCCAAAGAAGTCTACTGAAACCAGTCACACAACTCTCATATACAAACAATCGCAGGTTTTAATGAACAAAAATGAGAGCCACAGTAGTTTATATAATAATAATTATAGTTTACTTTGTGATATTGAAAGAGGTGTGAACAAACATGTGTAGATTTATGTTATTGATTTCTCTGCATATTACTGTTTTATAATTACAGAGTGAAAGTGTTATGGAACAACCTACTGAACAACATCTCATATTATCCTTAATGTTTAAACCACAGACACCTGCACAGTACAGTACCCACCCTAATACGGCACAGCAACATCCCGAGCTTTCACACAAGCCTGAGTTCTTCATGGCTTCGGTTCCTCGTGATGATGGAAACATTGCTTTGAGCTTCAGGTCTGTGGTGACACAGTGGCATCCTCTGTGCCCACCTCTGTGCGCATATCGTCCTGCCCATGTGATCTGTTTAAATAAAAGTGTGAGCACAGAAGATGGTTCCACTTAAGAACTATCAGGATGTGTTGGACTGTTGGACAGTTTTTCTGTGACGATAATCGCTTGAATAATTTTAGGACTGAAATGGTTAAAATTAGGTGAAACGATCCTTCAAAGGTTAGATGGTGCAGTCTGCCACAATATTAATCTCCATTCTCTACATCAAGGATCGGCTCAAGATCCAGAGCAATGGAGAGTGTGGAAAGGAGGTGAAGAGGTGGGTACAAGCAGGTTGGAATGGGTGGAGAAAAGTGTCAGGTGTGTTATGTGATAGAATATTAGGAATGAAAGTATCAAAACATTTGTCCAGCGTTGCTCTACGGCTTAGAGACAGTGGCACTGCAGAAAAGACAGGAGGCATAGCTGGAGGTAGCAGAGATGAAGACGTTGAGGTTCTCTTTGGGAGCGATGGATAGGCTCAAGAATGAGCTCATCAGAGGAACAACCCATATGAGATGTTTTGGAGATAAAGTCAAAGAGACCAGGTTGAGGTGGTTTGGACAGGTTCAGAGGAGAGATTGTGAGCATATTGGAAGAAGGACGCTGAGGTTGGAACTGCCAGGCTGGAGGTCTAGAGGAGGACCAAAGAGGAGATTTATGGATGCAGTAAGAGAGGTCATAAAGTTAGTTGGTGAGAGAAGAGGATGCAGAGGACAGGGTTAGATGGAGGCAGATGATTCACTGTAGCGACCCCTGAAAGGGAATAGCCAAAAGAGAAAGAATAAGTTATCTACATTCCCTTCAATGCATCAGTCACAGTCTCATCTGGTGCAGCGCTGCCTCCACCACATTCATGTTCTCACATAATTCTTTTGTTGTTTGGGTAAAATATTAACAATTCAATTAAATTTTATTTGTATAGCACTTCTAACAATTGTCATCATCGCAAAGCAGCTTTACACAATCAAAAGAATTTTTTAAGTTTGTATGAAATGTGAATGTGTATGAATCAAAATGGTCAGATAGAACCTGATGAACGAGCCGAGGGTGACAGTGGCAAGGAAAAACTCCCTGAGATGGAGGTAAGAAGAAACCTTGAGAGGAACCAGACTCAAAAGGGAACCCATCCTCATCTGGGTGAAACAGAAAGCAGGAATTGATCTGCACTCATACTGTGTGTTAGATGGCAGGCAGTTTAGTGTAACAGTTGTTAACAGATGTTAATTGATGTTAATATGGAGTCCAGGTAGTTATTGGAGGCTCAGGTAGACTTGTAGGAAATTCCAGTCCTGAATTATTGAGCGACTGCAACCAAGTCTGCAGAGAAACAGCTGTCAACATTAGTCGAGGCCAGAACCGTCCCCAGACATCGGACGCATCCCAAAGAGGACACGGGGCATCCATGTGACAACATCTCCAACCATAAGGGGGCACCAGGATGAGTCAGGCAGGTCCAGAGGGAGTCTGGATTACTGGCAGCTCAGGAATGACATGTGTAGCTCGACAGAGAGAGGGGGAGAGGGGGGGGGGGGAGAGAAGAGGAGAGATAACAGTTAGGTCTGGTCACAGTGTCACAGTCACATAATGTATAAGGCGAATGTATATTTAGTGCAGAGTGCAAGCAGGGACTCCGGCAGGACTAACTATAACAGCATAACTAAAAGGGAGGAGCCAGAAGGAAACACAGAAATGAGGGGGAACTGAGATGTAAAGCAACCAATCACCTCACCGTCAACAAACCTGAGTGAACAATGAGAGTGGGGAGGACAGCATCTAAACATACCAGTTCACCAGATACTCTACGTCCATGAGTCCCCCAGATCTGCTCCTTTACCTAAGGCTAATCTATTTACAAAAATGCTTGGCTAAATAAATAAGTTTTTAGCCTAGACTTAAACACTGAGACTGTGTCTGAGTCCCGAACATTAATAGGAAGACTATTCCATAACTTTGGGGCTTTGTAAGAAAAAGCTCTGCCCCCTGCTGTAAGTGTATATATGTGTAAGAAAAATGTGTCTAGATAATGAGATTGCCCAAGATGAACAAGCCAAGGGTGACGGCGAAAGTGGCACGGAAAAACTCCTTGAGATGGCAATAGGAAGAAACCTTGAGAGGAACCAGACTCAACAGGGAACCCATCCTCATCTGGGTGATAACAGATAACAGAAATTGTATAAAATCATGTGTGTTATGCAGCTGAAAGTTCGATATAACAGAAGGTCTTTAAATTAACATGAAGTCCAGTTCAGCACAGGGATGAGTCAGCTGGTGCAGAGCGCAGATGGGCTCTGGATCACTGGGAGCTCAGGAGCAGCATGTGTAGATCCAAACCAACATGAAGAGGAACAGCTGGAGCAGGTCCTTCTCTGGATGCCTCAGGATCCTCGCAGGGTCGGACTCTGTCTACTGTAGCTGGCACAATCTCCAGATGCCTCGGGATGGGTGGAAAAATAAAGAGCAGGTGAAAAGAATTAGCGTAGTTGCCATTCAGGATAGATGTACTGGAGTATGAGGTAAAGAAATGAATTATGTGTTTGCCAGATTAAAGAGATGCGTCTTGAGTCTACTTTTAAATTGGAAAACTGTGTCTGAGCCCCGAACACTGTCAGGAAGCCTATTCCAAAGCTTTGGAGTTGAATATGAAAATGCCCTTCCTTCCATTTGTAGATTTTGATATTCTGGGAACTACCAGAAGTCCAGAGTTTTCTGATCTTAAGGAACGTGGTGGATTGTACCGTATCAGAAGACAGGTTAGGTAGGTGGGAGCTAAACCGTTTAGAGCCTTGTACGTAAGTAATGCTATTTTGTAATTAATTCTAAACTGAACAGGTAGCCAGTGCAGGGATGATAATATTGGGGTTATATGATCATATTTTCTGGATCTAGTAAGAACCCTGGCGGCTGCATTTTGGACTAACTGTAACTTGTTAATTGAGGATGCAGGACAGCCACCCAGTAATGCATTACAGTAGTCCAGTCTGGAGGTCATGAATGCATGAACCAGCTTTTCTACATCAGATACAGATAAAATGTTCCTAAGCTTGGCAATATTTCTAAGGTGGAAAAAGGATGTTTTTGCGATGTTGGAGATATGATTTTCAAAGGATAAGTTACTGTCTAATATTACACCCAGGTCTTTCACTGTCGAGCTGGTGGTAACAGTACGTCCTTCTAAACGCAGGCTGAATTGTGAGAGCTGTTGTGTACTGGTTTTTGGGCCAATAAGTCTCTTATCTGAATTTAGTAAAAGAAAATTATCGGTCGTCCAATCTTTTATATCTTGAATACACTCAGTTAGTCTAGACAATTTGGGTATTTCGTCTGGTTTTGTGGAGATGTATAACTGGGTATCAAAGTCCGAAGCTAAAAACAAGTCATTTGCAATTTTAACTAGTGCAGTTTCTGTACTATGATGGGGCCTGAAATCTGACTGAAATTCTTCGAGGATATTGTTTTCCTGCATGAATGTGCATATTTGGGCTGATACTACCTTTTCTAATATCTTTGATATAAACGGAAGGTTTGAAATTGGTCTGTAATTTGTTATATCATTTTGATCTAAATTAGATTTTTTAAGAATAGGCTTAGTAACTGCCAACTTGAAAGGTTTAGGGACGTGACCGAGATATAATGAAGAGTTGATCATGTTTAGAAGGGGCGCTCCAGTTATATTTATCACTTCTTTTAAAAATCTGGTTGGGATTGGATCCAGCAAGCATCCAATCAGATGCTCGACCCTAGCCGCTTTTAGAGTCTGTCTATAGTTGCACATACTACCTTTATACGCGATTCTAAAAACTTCTAATTTAGTTTTTCTCCTTTTTCGCTCGAGGTTACGGGTTGCTCTCTTTAGGGCGCGAGTTTGACTATTGTACCATGGTGCAAGTGTTTTATCTCTGACTTTTTTTAATCTGATTGGAGCAACAGTGTCTAATGTACTGGTAAAAATGGTGCCCATGCTGCTGGTCACTTCATAGATTATTTCGAGCGATTTTAACGAATTTATTCTTTTTTCTCACTATTCGGGGAACAGACACAGTTTCTATAGGACAAGCTATGTGTGAGCATCTATCAGTATGGTGAGTTGTAATGTGGCTATTATGTTTGGAATCTAAGACACGACTTACTGCCAGTCAGATGGTTCGTAGTGTCCTGGAGATGTTGTCTGAGAGGACGGCTGCTCCAGCTCTGCTAGGGTGCAGGCCATCGGTGCGGTAGAGCCTAGGACGCTCCCAGAAAACATTCCAGTTATCAACAAAGGGTAATTTCTGTTGTTGACACCAAGATTGTAACCATTCATTAAAAGCAAACAATCTACTGAACCTCTCGATTCCTTGTTGAAATGTGGGAAGGGGTCCAGATACGATGATCCTTGT
>JAAGKR010004202.1:22885-63225 GCA_011419295.1 Clarias macrocephalus
TGTTGGAGATATGATTTTCAAAGGATAAGTTACTGTCTAATATTACACCCAGGTCTTTCACTGTCGAGCTGGTGGTAACAGTACATCCTTCTAAACGCAGGCGGAATTGTGAGAGCTGGTGTGTACTGGTTTTTGGGCCAATAAGTAATATCTCTGTCTTATCTGAATTTAGTAAAAGAAAATTATCGGTCATCCCATCTTTTATATCTTGTATACACTCAGTTAGTCTAGACAATTTGGGTATTTCATCTGGCTTTGTGGAAATGTATAACTGAGTATCATCAGCATAACAATGGAAACTAATCCCATGTCTTCTGATGATGTTACCCAAGGGAACCATGTATATTGAGAACAGCAGAGGTCCTAAAACTGACCCTTGTGGCACCCCATATTTCACTAGCATTACACCAGACTGTTCTCCATTCAGATCTACAAAATGGAATCGATCAGACAGGTAGGATCTAAACCATTTTAACGCCTGTCCCCGAATACCAATGTGATTTTCTAAGCGATCTATGAGAGTGTTATGATCTATAGTGTCGAATGCAGCACTAAGATCAAGTAAGACAAGAATTGAGATGCAGCCTTGGTCCGAAGCTAAAAACAAGTCATTTGCAATTTTAACTAGTGCAGAGTTGATAATGTTTAGAAGGGGCGCTCCAGTTATATTTATCACTTCTTTTAAAAATCTAGTTGGGATTGGATCCAACAAGCATGTTGTTGATTTAGCCGAGTTGATAAGTTTATACAGCTCTTCCTGTCCTACACCTGTAAAGCACTGAAAATCTAATTGTGAAGCTTTAGACTGGACTGGATCATGAGATGTTGTCTGAGAGGACGGCTGCTCCAGCTCTGCTAGGGTGCAGGCCATCGGTGCGGTAGAGCCTAGGACGCTCCCAGAAAACATTCCAGTTATCAACAAAGGGTAATTTCTGTTGTTGACACCAAGATTGTAACCATTCATTAAAAGCAAACAATCTACTGAACCTCTCGATTCCTTGTTGAAATGTGGGAAGGGGTCCAGATACGATGATCCTTGTTGTGAGTGATGTGCTGCGGACCTTCTCAACCAGGCTCCTGAAGTCCTTCTTCAGGATCTTCGTCTGCCTCGGCCTGGTGTAGTTCGTGCCAGCATGAAGGACCACAGCTCCAAAGTTCTTCCTCAGGGCCACAGGTACCTGTGCAGCAACATCAAGAACACGAGCACCAGGTAAACAGCGAGTGCACACCTTCCCTTTAGCCGTGGTAGCACAGACATGCCGGACAATGGAATCTCTGATGATCAACGCGTCGTGTACCGTCTCGCGAAGAGGAGTGAAGCAGTTTCGGGTCGGGATCTTGAAGACGGGCGGCGGCGGAGGGGGAGAGGTCCTCGCCCGGGGCCTAGCGCGCGTCTTCTGCTGTTGCTGTATCCAGGCTTCGTGGTATCCCGGCGCCGGGGTGAAGGAAACCTAGGTGGGCTGCATCCGTGGTGCGTTGGATCTGGGCAGAGAAGCACGCGGAGTAGAGGATGTGGCAAAACTATTAAAAGTTAGCGATATAACAGGAGTTTCGATGAATATATTATAAATACTTATCTGTAATATGTTCACTCTTCGTAAGAAGACAAAAAAGTTAGAGCATCAATCTGGATTAAGCTGGAAAATTGGTCAGTCTGCCGGAGCTCGGAAAAAAGTTAGGCAAAATATTAGGCATAAAATTGCAGCTTTGAAACCAGACAATGTATTTGATGCAGATGTTAAACTAACCATGTCAGATCAGAACCTAGAATACTTTACTCCCCTTGAAGAGAATGAACTAATTTCACTCATCTCTTCTGCAAATGCATCAACCTGTACATTAGATCCCATACCGACACATTTTCTCAAACAGATAAATAACAGAAATAGCAGAACCCCTGTTGAAAATAATTAATTCTTCACTCAGCAGTGGGTATGTTCCAAAATCTTTTAAATTAGCAGTTATTAAATCGATAATTAAGAAGTCTGACCTCGACCCCTGATATCAAACCTCCCCTTTATCTTTAAGATTCTGGAAAGATAGTAGCGGTAGTAGTAGATAGTAGTATGCTCATATCTACATAGAAATAGCACTTACAACCTGTATCAGTCAGGATTTAGGCCTCATTACAGCACAGAAACAGCACTCGTTAAAGTAGTAAATGAACTCCTATTGGCCTCTGATCAGGGTTGCGTCACTATGCTTGTGTTACTCGACCTTAGGGCAGGTCTTGACACCATTGATCATAGTATTCTCTTTCACAGATTAGAAAATGTGGTAGGAATTAAGGGAATTCGACTGGGTATGCTCTCAATCACCTTCTGGGCCAAATCCTGACTGATAGCAACCCATTCTTTGATAATCGCTTCTTGGAGTTTGTCAGAATTAGTGGGTTTTTGTTTGTCCACCCGCCTCTTGAGGATTGACCACAAGTTCTCAATGGGATTAAGATCTGGGGAGTTTCCAGGCCATGGACCCAAAATTTCAACGTTTTGGTCCCTGAGCCACTTAGTTATCACTTTTGCCTTATGGCACGGTGCTCCATCGTACTGGAAAATGCCTTGTTCTTCACCAAACTGTTGTCGGATTGTTGGAAGAAGTTGCTGTTGGAGGGTGTTTTGGTACCATTCTTTATTCATGGCTGTGTTTTTGGGCAAAATTGTGAGTGAGCCCACTCCCTTGGATGAGAAGCAACCCCACACATGAATGGTCTCAGGGTGGTCTACTATTGGCATGACACAGGACTGATGGTAGCGTCACCTTTTCTTCTCTGGACAAGCCTTTTTCCAGATGCCCCAAACAATCGGAAAGAGGCTTCATCTGAAAATATGACTTTGCCCCAGTCCTCAGCAGTCCATTCGCCATACTTTTTGCAGAAGATCAACCCTCTGTACCTGATGTTTTTTTTTTGGAGAGAAGTGGCTTCTTTGCTGCCCTTCTTGACACCAGGCCATCTTCCAAAAGTCTTCGCCTCACTGTGCGTGCAGATGCGCTCACACCTGCCTGCTGCCATTCCTGAGCAAGCTCTGCACTGGTGGCACTCCGATCCCGCAGCTGAATCCTCTTTCGGAGATGATCCTGGTGCTTGCTGGACTTTCTTGGACGCCCTAAAGCCTTCTTAATTGAACCTCTTTCCTTGAAGTTCATGATGATCCTATAAATTGTTGATTTAGGTGCAATCATAATCTGTAAACATGGTATTAGTTTTCATTGTTATGCTGACGACACTCACTTATACGTCTCATCAAAACAGATGACAAAAACCAGCTTAATAAAGTGGAGCAATGGATATAAGGATATAAGAGACTGGATGTTAATTAACTTCCTGCTGCTTAATCCCGATAAGACAGAGGTTCTAGTCATAGGACCGCATGCAGCTAGAAGTAAGATTTTAGATCACAATGTAACTTTAGATGGCTTTTCTGTTCTAGTGTGACTCAAAAGACCTTGGGGTGATTATAGATTCTAGTCTTTAATTGGATCCCATTTAGATAATATCACCAGGATAGCATTTTTTTTACCTCAGAAATCTTGCCAAGATAAGAAATATACAGTATTGTCACTAAGCGATGGAGAAAAGTTAGTTCATGCTTTTATCTCCTCTAGGTTGGACTATTGTAAAGCCTTACTGTCTGGTTGTTCAACTAGGTGCATAAACAAGCTTCAGTTAGTTCAGAATGTAGCAGCGAGAGTCCTCACTAGAACCAGAAGATGTGAGCACATCACCCCTATCTTATCTACACTGCATTGGCTCCCTATGAAATTTCGCACTGATTTTAAAATACTACTTTTGACATATAAAGTATTAAATGGTCTCGCGCTGCAGTATCTGAGTGAACTGCTAGTGTCTTACGATCCGCCACGCCTATTATTAAAACTACAGCAGGGGGCGGAGCTTTTTCTTACAAAGCTCCAACGTTATGGAATAGCCTTCCAAATAGTCTAAAACTAAAATTTATTTAGCCAAGCATTTTGCCTTAGGTAAAGGAGCAGATCTGGGGGACTCATGGAAGTAGAGTATTCTAGTGAACTGGTATGTTTAAAAGCTGTCTTCTCCACTCTCATTGATCACTCAGGTTTGTTGACAGTGAGGTGATTGGTTGCTTTATATCTCAGGGAGCCCTCATGTCTGTGTTTCCTTCTGGCTCTCTCTTTTAGTTAGGCTGTCATAGTTAGTCCTACTGGAGTCACTGCATGCACTCTACACTAAATATACATCTACCTTATACACTGTGTGACTGTGACCATACCTAACTGTTATCTCTCCTCTTCTCCTCTTCCCTGTATATCTGTCGAGCTACACGTGTCGTTCCTGAGCTGACAGTGATCCAGACCCCTCTCGGGTCATCTTGATGCCCCGCTTCTGGTTGGAGATCTCGTCACATGGATGCCCGTGTCGTCTCTTTGGGATGCATCTGGTGTCTGGGGACGGTTTCACTCTACCATGAAGACGGTTCTGGCATTGGCTGATGTTGACAGCTGATTCTCTGAGGATTTGACTTGACTACAGTAGCTCGATAGTTCATGACTGGAATTTCGTACAAGTCTACCTCAGCCTCCAATAATTAACTGGACTCCATAGTAACATCAATTAACATCATCTGTTATAGTGAACTGCCTGCCACCTAACACTCAGTATGAATGCAGATCAATTCCCGCTTCCTGTTTCACCCAGATGAGGATGGGTTCCCTGTTTAGTCCGGTTCCGCTCAAGGTTTCATCCTATTGTCATCTCAGGGAGTTTTTCCTTGCCACTGTCACCCTCGGCTTGCTCATCAGGGAAAATCTGATCATTTTGAATTATACCCATTCACATTTCATACAAACTTAAAAAAATCTTTTGATTGTGTAAAACTGCTTTGCGACAATGACAGTTGTTAAAAGCGCTATACAAATAAAATTTAATTGAACTGAATGATGATGAAGGGCCTGATATGTGAAAAAAAAAGCAATAATATTTATTGTGTTCTAAATTTTGAAGTATTTGTAAGGGACTGCCCCTAGTCCGAGAGCCTCATGTAGAGGCCCCGAACTTCGTCCGAGAGCCTCACGTGGAGGTCTCGAGGTTCGTCCCAGAGCCTCACGTGGAGGCCCCGAGCTTCGTCCGAGAGTCTCACGTGGAGGCCCCGAGCTTCGTCCAAGAGCCTCATGTGGAGGTCCCGAGCATCGTTCCAGAGCCTCACGTGGAGGCTCCACCATCGTTCCAGAGCCTCACGTGGAGGCTCCACCATCGTCCGAGAGCCTCACATGGAGGCCCCAAACATCGTCCCGGAGCCTCACGTGGAGGCCCCGAACTTTGTCCGAAAGCCTCACGTAGAGGTCCCAAGGTTCGTCCCAGAGCCTCATGTGGAGATCCCAAGATTCAACTACACACACGACGCTCCTCCGTCGTCTGAGAACATCACTGGAAGCTCTGGCGATGACAAAAAAACAGCTCGGCTTTGGCGGAAATTCAGACTCCTCAACTTTCCATCCTGTTCGAGGAGCGAAAGCGGCAGCGTCATAAGCCGGGTGAAGAGACCATGGACAAGGACAGCCAAGAGCGCTCCGGGGGGAGCGTTCAAGGGGGGGATGGGTACAGTAAGGGACTGCTCTAGAGGGCACTGTGGACATGTGTGTTATTTAGTTTTTTGTAGTTTTGTGAGTAGACTCAGTTTCCCAGAAGGCACCTCGGTCAGGTGATTGAGCTTACCTGAACCGAGGTGGCTCATTAAAGTGGTTATAAATAGCTGGCTGCTCTGGGAAACTGAGTCGAGCATTAAGAACGTCAATAAGGGCATTATGTTTAGTTTGTTTGAGTTGATTTACGTTTGTGTTGTTTTTCTTGTTTGAGTTTGGATGGTTGGTGAACAGGCTTGCTGTGGTGTGTGGTGAGTGTCGCTCATAGGAGCCGGTGTATGTGTAGTCCGCTCATAGGAGCCGGTGTATGTGTAGTCCGCTCATAGGAGCCGGTGTGTGTGTAGTCCGCTCATAGGAGCTAGCGTAAGGCTGGGTCGCTGTTAGAAGCGTGAGTGTGTGTGGGTCGCTCACAGAAGCAGGTATGTGTGTAGTCCGCTCATAGGAGCCAGCGTAAGTCTGGGTCGCTGTTAGAAGCGTGAGTGTGTGTGTGGGTCGCTCACAGTAGCAGGGGTGTGTATAGTCCACTCATAGCAGCCAGCGTGAGTCTGGGTCGCTGTTAGAAGTTTGAGTGTGTGTGTGGGTCGCTCACGGGAGCCGATGTGTGTGTACTCCGCTCATAGGAGCCAGCGTAAGGCTGGGTCGCTGTTAGAAGCGAGAGTGTGTAGGTCGCTCACAGGAGCTAGCGTAAGGCTGGGTCGCTGTTAGAAGCGCCGGAGTGTGTGGTTCGCTCATAGGAGCGCGTGTGTAAGTGTGGCTCCCTGTTAGAAGCGTCGGAGTGTTTGGTTCACTCATAGGAGTGTGTGTGTATGTGTGGCTACCTGTTAGAAGAGCCAGTGTGAGAGGTGGTGAGAGCCTGTGTGTGTTTTCATT
Source organism: Clarias macrocephalus (assembly GCA_011419295.1). Classification (NCBI taxonomy): domain Eukaryota; kingdom Metazoa; phylum Chordata; class Actinopteri; order Siluriformes; family Clariidae; genus Clarias; species Clarias macrocephalus. The sequence continues at coordinate 29,375 of JAAGKR010004202.1, forward strand.
ATATGTGGGTTTTACGTTGAGTGAGTGTCATTTATTTGATTTGTTTATTCTGTTCATTGTCTTGTCTTATTATGTTATTAAAAGACTATTTTTTGGGTTAAAACATCCCTCTGCGCCTATGCCTGACTTTTTGAAGCCCTTTGGTATTAACAACAGCCAGGACTACCCAGAGTTCGTGACAGTATTGTTAGTGTAAAGCATGATCATAATCGTTATAACTAAACCTAACCTTAAAAGGTCAATTTATTGTGAAAAAAGCATTAACTTATCATTGGCAGCAACTTACCAACATTACCTGCTGTGGTCTCTTCTACAACTGGCCTGGGAGCTGAGGTAAAATGAAAGTAACAATTGTTTTACTGCAGTAAAACATCTGATGTTGTGTGAAGCAATTATAGTCATAAATCTAACATCTCTAACATGCAGAGGAGATACAGCAAGATAACTCACACAATGTAACATACAAGTACAAGACTTTCAGTGTATTGTGATTTAAAAACTTTTATTGGCTGTAGGACATGTAGCTTTCAGTGTAACAATTACGTTTCACACAATACTAAGACAAGGGAGTGGGAAATTCACTTTTCACTCACCAATGCTTTCCTCTTCTAGGCTTGTGTTAGAAACATGAGCTAGTGCTCAACCACCACCATAAAACTTCATTATAGCTCCTGAGAATGTGATTTATCAGAATCAGAATCTTCTTTTATTCGCCAAGTATGTTGACACACACAAGGAATTTGATTCTGCTGTTTGTGGCTCTCAAAGTTCAGACCAACATAAAACACTGTACATTTGTTATAAACAAAACACTATACACAGTAAGTATAAAACATTTAGTAACTTTACAGATTAAATAAAAATGGGGAACATAAAGTCTACATAAAGTGAGTGTACAAGGTAGTGCAAGTAACCATGGTGAGTGTCACATATACTGTATTATAATACTGTAAGTAGTGCAAAATAGCAAGTAATACTAATGTACAGTTGGATGTAGGGCGTTTGTAGGAGGCATGGTGGTGCAGCACCAGATGTTTGATTAGTGCAAATCACAGTAATGTACAAAAGAGTGTAAAATTTTAGTAAAAAAAATAATCATAATATTTCTTCTAATTAAATTTTCCACAATTAATGTTATTGTGAAGGGGAAAATGCTAACAAAGTGTACATTGATGTGAACAGGGGTAAATTACATTATTTACATTAATACGCAGTTTTAGCTTCATTTGCTAAGTAAACAATTTTTTTTAAACTCTGTTGTTTACATGAATGACATGTGACCAAGGTGATTTAAATTTTTACTGTGTAGAAGCATTACAGACAACCGAGACGTTGTGGCACTGAGGCTTGCCTGGAGTAGGCCGCACCCTGCAACGAGTTATCACCCACCCACACACAATAATAAATGACCCACCCACATACAATTTAATGCATTTTTTAAGTTTTTACAGTTTTAAGGTGTCTCACTTTTATATTACATTTATTAAATGTTCCTCATCAGATAAATATTACATCACCATATGATTGTTTTTTTTTTTTCTTCTTTCTTTTTTGGCACCTGATGGGTATATCCTTTAAACATTAACAACCATTATACATACAATTATACATCTGAGCTGTTGAGGGTCAAGTGCCTTGCTCAAGGGCCCAACAGTGGCAACTTGGAGGTAGTGGGGTTTGAACTTGGGACCTTTCGAACCATAATCCAATGTGGACCATAGTCCAATGAGTTAACCACTGAGCCTCCCCTGTTTAGTTTATCTAATCAAACAAAAAAGATGGTTCATGACACAGCTTTTTATTGCAAAAAATCTAAAAGTTATTATGCCATACACCCTGTATTGCACCTGACCTCTGAGCCCACTGACATTCCTGAATTATGCAAGTCATAAGGGTTACAAAAGGACCAAACTGTAGCTGACATTACTGGACAGAGATCTGAGATCCCAGAGTTTCGGACTGAAAAGCCACAATGTCACTGCACCATCAAGAACATTAAGTAAAAATTAACAAAACCTTACCAACCTGATCCTAGGTAAACTATTGCTTGCTTTAAACAATGGGTACCAGGGCTTTTAGGGATTTTGGAATATGTTACCAAAAGATAAAAATGGGTCTAATATTAGAGTCTTTTAAACTCTTATCAGCTGAGCTAAAGCTTCAAGAAGTAAGGCAAAGGATTTTTCATTCAGTAAAACAATGTCTACATTTAAATGCTAAAACAACCAGACAGTTAATGGAAGGGAGGAATTCACTTTAATAAAATCCCAGAAGTAGTACTTTTAAAAAGTTGAGATCTGTTAGTGTTGCTTAAGCTTTCAGTTGTTGTTTTTTTTCTCTCTTGAAAAGATTACTAGAGGCCCCTGTGAGTCATCATGAATCAAATTCAAATTTTATTTGTCACATGCACAGTCATACACAATACGATATGCAGTGAAATGCTTAGGCGACTGCCTATGACCTTAGAATAAAGAAATGAATATAACAGAGAAAGTAGAAATAGATTTAACTAAGAATAAGATAATAAAATATATGTACAGTAAAAATATACAATTTCCAATAGGAAAAATAAGAAAAATATAGAAAGTAAAAAATGTATGAAAATATAAGAAAATATAAGAGAATAAGAAAATAAGAAAAACCTGGGTGCAAATGTTGAAAAATATGTATACAATATAAGGAATATAAGAGAGCCTAGGTGTACCTAGGTGTACAGTATAGAGAATATGGGGTATAAATAGAGATGTCCAGGGGGTGTGCAAGTATGCTGTAAAGTAAAGTGTTTTGTACTTAAAGTGACTTGTGCTTTTTTATAGAATAAATAGTAATGTAGTGTGCAATGGTTGTCCTAAGAGTCCAGAGGGAGTGCAAGATACATGAGTGTGGATGTGTAAAGTGCGTCAGTCAGTACATTTGGTGCGCTGGTTGAGAGACCGTATTGCCTGCGGGTAGAATGTCCTCTTCAGTCTCTCTGTATTGGCCTTCAGGGAGCGGAATCGCTTTCCTGACCTCAACAGAGAGAACAGTCCATTGCTGGGGTGGCTGAGGTCCTTCACGATCTTCCTGGCCTTAGTCCAGCACCGCGTGTTGTAGATCGAGTGCAGGTCAGGGAGCTCGGTGTGGATGATGCGCTCAGCTGATCGCACAACTTTCTGTAGAGCTCGTCTGTCCTGCATGGTGCTATCCCGTCAGGATGCTCTCTATGGTGCAGGAGTAAAAGTTCCTGAGCACCTTGGAGGGCAGCCTAAAGTCTCTCAAGCGCCTGAGGTGGTAGAGACGCTGTCGGGCCTTCTTTTACCACGGTGTTGGTGTGACAGGACCATGACAGGTCCTGTTTGATGTCGACACCGAGATATCTGAAGGTGTCTACTCTCTCCACTGGGCTGTTGTTGATGACAGGGGTCCGGTAGTTCCTCTCCTGCTTTGTGCTAAAGTCTACTACCAATTCCTTCGTCTTGCTGACGTTTAGAAGGAGATTGTTCCTCTGGCACCAGGTCTCCAGATTTCCAATCTCCTCCAGGTAGGCCGTCTCATCATTGTCAGTGATCAGGCCCAACACGACGGTGTCATCAGCAAACTTGATGATGGTGGTGGAGTTAGTAGAGGCTACGCAGTCGTGTGTATACAGAGAGTACAGCAGGGGGCTCAGAACACAACCCTGTGGTGCTCCAGTGCTGAGCGTGAGGGAGGCTGAGACATGTCCACCCATCCTTACTGCCTGTGGTCTGCCAGTTAGGAGGTTGGAGATCCACTGACACAGAGATGAGCTGAGTCCCAGGTGCTCCAGCTTGGTGGTGAGTGTGGAGGGAATTATGGTATTAAATGCTGAGCTGTAGTCGATGAAGAGCATTTTAACATAATTCCCCCTAATTTAGATCTGAAAAACTGATCTAAATTAATGGGTTTAAAAATCCTGGGAGCCAAGATAGATCGATAGATAGATAGACAGACAGACAGACAGACTGATCAGCCATAGCATTATGACCACGGACAGGTCAAGTGAATAACACTGATTATCTTGTAAGGCAGCAGTGGACATTTTGTCTCTGAAGATGATGTGTTGGAAGCAGAACAAATGGGCAAGGCTAAGGATTTGAATGACTTTGACACGGGACAAACTGTGATGGCTGGACGACTGGGTCAGAGCAACTCCAAAACTGCAGATCTTTTAGGATGTTCCTAAAATACCAGTTCATCACAGTTTATTGTGTATGGAATTGCGTAGCTACAGAGAGGTCAGGGCGCCCATGCTGCCACGTGTCCTCCACTAAAATCTCCTACAATGAGCACTTGAGCATCAGAACTGGACCACAGATCAATGGGGAATAGTGGCCTGGTCTGATTAATTAAATTTTTTATTTTTTTTACAGCTTTCATGTGGATGTTACTCTGAGGTCCCACCTCCATAAACACTGATTGAGGTGTCTGCTGGAGAAACAAGTCTAATCCATGGAGGATCCACCTCACACACTTACAGGACTTAAAGGATTTGATACTGACAGCTCGGTGTGAGATACCACACACACCTACAGAGGGGTAGTGAAGTCCAGGGTTCGATGAGTCAGCGCTGTTTGGGAGAATCAACACTGTGTAGGGAGCGCTACACACGATTAAGTGGGTGGTCATAATGTAATGGCCAGTAGAGATTTATATTTATAAACTGAATAATTAATAAGACAGTTGTTAGTTTTAATGTATGGGTATTTACATCCAAATTTTACAAACCAACAATCATAAATTAAATTGTCATATTTAGTACTTGGTTGCAGATGCTTTCCAGTCAGTGGCTGCCTGAACACACACCCTGGTTCTATTCCCTGGTGATGGTCTACCAGGTCTTTATTCCAACCGTTATCATTTCTGGTTTGTTCTAGGGGCATTTAGTTTACAGTTTTGCCTTCAACAAGTGAAAAGCAGATTTTGAACATCTGCTGTAATGGACCTTTTCCATTGCACAACCATTAACAATTAAATAGTTTCACTTTTCCGCCTTAAATATTTTTGAACAGTTTGTGTCGGTGACCGGCTGCAGTGTGTTTGGATAAACTTGAGTTACCTAAATGAGTTTAGCAACCCTTCATCCTCAATAAATCATCAGTAAATACATGTGTACATGCCCACGTCAACCATGAGCTGGGTTACTTCAGGTCAGGAAGTCCTGATAAACGTGTTGTGGTCATGAGGCAGTAAATGTGGGGTACGGGGGAAATATAAATTATATTATATTGCAGCTCTGTAATATGGAGCAACATCAATGTTTTATTATTTTATTTCCAACTGAATACTGTAGCATGTTGTGCTTATTTTATGTTTATATATGATAGATAGATAGATAGATAGATAGATAGATTAACTTTTCCACGTTGGAAGATGAATGCACGAGTAAAACAGTGATATGAGTAAGATGGAAGGCGTCTGAACAGCAGATGATTCACAGCCAATCAGAAGCGCGGAATCGGGTGGCATCAATCTGACTGACCAATAGGAGCGCGAGCTGCTGCAGCGCCGGAGCGCGATATTAATGCTCGCGCGCTCGCTCTGCTCCACACTCACTCAGCGCGTGCAGGTGGTAACGTGATTTACTTCAACTTTTACGGAATCCGACTGAGGTAAAGTGAAGTATGTGTGTGTGTGTATGTGTGTGTGTGTACTTAGTCACGGTATCAGTGCAGGACATACTGAGGTAAAGTGCGTGTGTGTGTGTGTATTCATTCGCAGCATCAGTGCAGGACGTGTGTGTATGTGTGTGTTTATTTATATAGTTTTATATTAACGCTGTTTAATTGTGTGTGTGTGTGTGTGTGTGTGTGTGTGTGTGTGTGTGTGTAATTTTTTTCTCTCCATCAAGAAGACTGTGTTTAATTCTGTTATCTTCCTGGTTATTAATAAAATGTTGCTGTTGTCGTCTCTGTGTTTCTCAGGTGTGAAGATGAGAGACATGGCCAATGGTTCAATGCCTGCTCTGTTGGAGGACGAGTGTGATCTCGTACACACTCCCACAAACTCACACACCCCGCGCAAGGAGGTTCCCATGGTGGTGGTGTGGAGGAACGTGGTGTTGATGAGTATTCTTCACGCCGCGGCCGTGTACTCACTCCTGCTCATCCCCTCGGCTTCAGCGTACACACTGCTGTGGAGTGAGTCTGAGCCAGAATCTGTTCACCCCTCACACCACTCTCTATACACACATTACGGATCACAAGCTCAGATTTACAGTGAGCATGGGAGGAGCTCAGGGGTGGTCAGGGGTGGCCAGCGCTGCCCTAGTGTGCTGCATGGCAATTTCTGTAGGACTTATAATAATGTAATGGTCAGCACAACATCTCTGAGGAATTTATAAAGTTTATTTTATCATTGTTTAGGGCGAATTTAGTCAGTAAGTTTAATGTCATGCAGTAACACACACTTACCCAGGTAGAAAAGAAGCAGACTCGCTCCATGACAACCTGGAGACAAACAGGCAAATAGGTTAGAGCAGTGGTGGGCAATTATTTTTCCCCAGGGGCCAAATGAGAAGCAGAAAATATTGTAGAGGGCCGGGCCAAAAGTTTGAAATCTACTCTGGTTATTCATTTTATTTTTACGTTGAAATAAGTAAATGGCATCATTTACAGAAGCTGGTAAGAGTATGTGTTATTGTTAGATAATGAGTGAGTGAGGTGGTTTTACAAAAAACTGAATTTATTCAGTATTCAGTGTGCAACATGTGTAACTCTTTTTCAGTCACATTAACACCACAATGCTTTCTGTTTTTAACTTTCTTAACTTTCTATTAAGATACCACAATGTCTTTGTATGCCAATAATAATGTAACATAACTCACAACATTTTTGTCCAACTGCCAAACAGTGCAGAGAAAAAGTAGACATGTTTCAGTGTTTTTTTTTTTCTTGTTCAGTGAGAGAAATCAAACCTCAGTCAAATGTCTGTATTTTTCTGCACGCTTCGTCTCGTAATGCAGACTCACGTTGTCCTCCTTAAACACGGCGACCTGCTCACCACAAACTAAACACACGGGTTTACCCCTGACTTCATTAAATAAATATTTAGTAGTCCATATTTTCTTGAAACCACGGCCTTCAGCACCTACCTTTCTTTTTTTTGGCATGTACAAACATTTCGAAGGGTTACCATTACAATGACTTGTTGCTAATCACATGCACTTGGACTTGTTTCAGAGTACCTGTTCGTAAACGATACACGCACACTGTAAACAGGTTTCAAAGTAAAAGCACTGCTGTTTTAGTCCATGCATTATGCAAAATTTTTAAAGTAGGTTTTATTTTCTTAATTCAACCTTTCGCGGACCAGTCAGAGTCGGGCCATGGGCCGTATTTGGCCCCCGGGCCCTAAAATGTCTGGGTTAGAGGAACATCAATTTCTTCAGCCCCTTATTAATTACACAGTGATATTGTATTACATTCGTAAACATGAGAAGACTAAAATTACATCCTATGGACAAATGTACATATATAAGATGAAGTGTGGAGTGATGCAAATACTTTTGTACATGTAAATGTTAAATGACTTCTTTTTTTTAGACACCAAGCAAAAGATACTTATGTTTGTGTGTGTGTGTGTGTGTGTGTGTGTGTGTGTGTGTGTGTAGCTTTGTTCTGTTTTGTGTTTAGTGCACTGGGTATAACTGCAGGGGCACACAGACTGTGGAGTCACAGATCATATAAAGCCTCACTGCCTTTAAGAATCTTTCTTGCTCTCGGTAACTCCATGGCGTTTCAGGTAAAAAACACACACTGGCGAAGCGGCTTTACTGAAATAGACATGTGCACATGTAGTAATGACCATGCCCTCTCTCTCTCTCTCTATATATATATTTTTTTCCCCTGTTTATCAGAATGATATTTATGAGTGGTCCAGAGACCATCGTGTACATCATAAATACTCTGAGACGGACGCGGACCCCCATAATGCCACTCGGGGATTTTTCTTTTCTCACATCGGCTGGCTGTTGGTGAGGAAACACCCCGACGTCATTGAGAATGGACAGAAGCTGGAGTTCACTGACCTGAAGAATGACCGAGTTGTGATGATCCAGAAAAGGTGAGCGTGCAGAGCAGAGACTGTATTAGTAATAAAAACTGTTTAGACTGACTTTATTGGTGATGAGTAACCTAACCCTAATTCATGTTGGGAGTGTGCTGAGAAAAAATGGCTGTAACTCATCATGGCAGGATCATTATTCATACAGTATATAAATATTCAGAATTTATATTGCTGTAAAGGTTCTCTGTAATGATGTCCTTTTGTTAAACGTACCCTGAGACTTAAAGCTTCCTGCCACTACACCAAGTACACAGTAAAACCTCGGATTGTGAGTTACTCGTTCTACAAGCATTTTCCAAGACGTGCAAAATTTTTAAATTAATTTTAACTTGATAAACGAGCAAGGTCTTGAAATACGAGTAGTGCGCATGTGCTTTGTCTGCCGAGCATCACATGATCACAATTGAGCCAATGGTTCCTCTCTCACTCGCGTTGTGGAATTGTGGGTAATCCATGCACTGTGACCACGTGTGTGCGTGTAAAGATTTTTTTTTTTTTTTGTGTCCATGACAACACAATGTCAGATTTTCGCAGAATTCTCAAAAGGAGGCAAAAAGCAGGTGTCATTACAGAGGTTCCTTGTTAAAGTCACACACACACACACAAAAAATTCAGTGAGACAGACAGTAGTAATTCCCCATTAGTGTGTGTATGTGTGTGTTTAAGTCATCCTACACAATAACCCTCCCCCCTACTATCCTCTCTCTTGTCTCACACATAGCCACGTTTTTTTGTGAAAGAGTAGGTTAATTTGTTTTATTTTTACTTTATATTTTGTATTAATTATTTTATTATGTTAAATAAACAAATCATCTGAGTTTTCATTATTTCTTATGGGGGAAATTAATTTTGATCTACAAGTTGTTGCAATGCAAGGTTTAACTGTAATTATAAAGCCCAGATTGTTTTGGGAGCATCACCTGAACATGCAGCAGTTCAGTGACCATAACCTCTTCTGTAAGTTGAGTCACCACATCGAAATTACCCCAAATCCCACTGGTGTCCCTAAAGCCTGATCTCATTTCACGTGCCAGAGTCTATAACCTGAACTCGTACAGGCTTTACAGTGGGTGTGTCAATGAGGAGAGCAGACCTGAAGAAGAGAGAAGGGGTGCACCTGTGGGCAAGCCTTATTAGCTTTGGGTTTGTGTTCATGCTGCCAATTTTACCCATCCGGCCTGCAGAGGTGACAGATTGCTATTAAAGTTGTCTAAAGTGTCTAGAGTTTCCCTACAGAAACACAAAGCTGCTCTCACTTTCCCTCCTTACACCTTGAATACTTCTTCTATATAAGAGAGATAACTAGCACTGATGTCATAAATAAACCTACCACTAATGATGAAAAGTGACTAAACACTTTAAAAGTGACTGATCCTGCTTTGAACATAAAAATATTAAATGAATGATGAAAATGATAAAATGTCTTATCATTATGTGTCTGTCTGTCTGTCTGTCTGTCTGTTATTTTCAGGTTCTATAAGCCTTCTGTGGTAGTGTTGTGCTTTGTGATCCCGGCAGTGTTGCCATGGTTCTTGTGGGCGGAGTCTCCCTGGGTGGGTTTTTTTTTAGCTGCCATACTCAGGTACACGCTGGGGCTAAATGCCACCTGGTTAGTGAACAGCGCTGCTCACATGTGGGGCAACCGACCTTACGACGTGAACATCAACCCACGGGAGAATCGCTTCGTTGCCTTCAGCGCCATCGGTGTGTTTAACTTTACACACACTGTTCACGTACACTCTACTGCAAAACACACACTCTGTACCCTGAAACTGTGTATCCAATGCTCTGTTTCATGTTTCATGTTTCTGTATCTATTACTATATATGACATCATATGTGACATCATTTTGAGGCCTTCTTTTTAACTTTTCTCACTTTTTTTTTTTTTTTTTTTTTCAGGTGAAGGTTTCCATAACTACCACCACACCTTCCCATACGACTACAGCACCAGTGAGTTTGGCTACAAACTGAACCTCACCACCTGCTTCATCGACTTAATGTGTGTGTTGGGGCTGGCTAAAGACCGTCGTCGCGTCCCTGTTGAGCTCGCCATGGCTCGTGCCAAACGTACCGGCGACGGGAGTCACAGGAGCGGATAACATGGTAAATATATCACTACACTAAACACAGGAGCAGACAGTGAAGTACATGTAACTGTCAATCTCTAAAAAGCCCACAGGAGTACACTATACATTATAATTTATGTGTGTGTGTCTCAGGTGCAGTGAGGTGTCTCTGATGATCTCTGTTCTGCTGGAAGTCGAGTCCTGGGCGTGGTCACTGTACGAAGGGGGAGATGTGATCTTTAGATCTTTAAATTAAGGAGCTTCTAATTCCTACATGCTGAATGACGTATTTTGTAGCTGAACTGAATGATCTTGCTCTGCCTGTGTGTGTATGCGTGTTGTGTAAGGGAGTGGGAGGGGATGTGGATGCAGTGAATTTCTGCAGTTAGTGTAGAATTCTGCAGCACTGAAACTCCTTTATGGACACTGAGATACAGTGATTGATCCAGCAGTGCACCACTGATCCTGATTCGTCAAAACTTGTTGTTTAATTTTGTAAAACAGTAGCTCTGACTCCACTGCAGCTGCAAATCACAGGTTTATTGTGGGAAATGTACAAACGATGCTCCACATAAACAGCTTTAACTAATCTTTAATAAGATTTCGGTAAGGAGACATTTGTTTATAGAAGGAGTCTCCAGTGTCAGAGTGAAAGCTCTACCATTGGCTTTTCTGACATCTTCATGACTGAGAAGTTTATGTTTACTGATCGCTTGTTACTATGACAAGATGCAATTTTGTATTACTTCTCTTATCTATCACTTAAAGAGAAAATAATGAGAGGCTTGTAATTACAGTGCACAGCTGCTGTAACGTAAGTGAGGACAAGCACTAACATAATTTATAGACTTTCCACAACACTAAATGTAACGACAAACAGTAGTTTTGAACATACTGTGATATAAGTCAAATGTAATGTAATTTACATTTAGTTTAAATAAAAATGTATTTAAATTGCACTTACACTAAAACGCCGTGCTGTTACTCAGTATTTTCATAAAGCAAGCTAAAAACTGACTGTTTTAGTGTATCATGTCAGTTCAGTTCTGGTGTGTTTCAGTAACAAAACAATTTCTTTCTGCTAATTTGGCCGATACGGGCTCAGGGACGTGCAAGTGAAACGTCCCCCTGAAACACAGTGACTCGTTTATTTCATTTGTATTCGACTTTAGGTTTCTGCATCTCTATCTTTAGAATTTCAGTTAGTTATTCAACTTCCGCTGTACCATGATTTCCAGACTCTGTTTATTAACATGTCAGAAATTATATATGCCTGAGATAACTGGAATTGGAAGTGTTTGATATCACGTTTGATTAAACAAATAGAAAAACATCTAAATTACACCAGAGATAAAAACACTGAAACTAAAAAAAAAACACTACGACTACACAAAATTAAATAGTGTATATACATGTATAATTCATGAATGGAATTATTTTTATGTATTTAAATAATGTAAATTATTTTTTATAAAATAAATTATATTACTGAATATTTTTAAGACCGTTCTAATTAGTAAAAAACAAAACAGGTAGTTTTTTTTTTTATCTTTATGGACAGCATTGTCTACAGGCACAGATTCTCAGTTAAATATTGCTTTACATAATTTGTTGGAAGATTTATTTCATTTTTACAATTTGTGATTTCTTCTCCTTGTAAAGGTTTTATCATTTTTTAAATTATTTTCTCGCTTTGTACTGTGGGTTTAATTATTTTGTTCTGGCTCAGTGTTAGATTTTTTAAATATTTGCATATTTTAAAATGTTCCAATTGTTATTAAGAAACTATTAAAATTATTATATTTTAAGCAAGCTTGCACTCTACTTTTCCAAATCTATGAGGTTTTTGTGTATCATTTTTGCATAAAGAACATGGCTAATTTTATAAATTGGAAATTTAGATGTTACCTTATGAATTTGTGATGGGTGCCATTATATTTGAAAAACCATCAGTGAGATATGCATATATAAAATAAATATACAGGATCATTAAGTTCAGCCTTTATTCATTGCATATACATTATACTGCACAGTGAAATTCTTTATTCTTCACATATCACAGCTTTGTTAGTAGGCTGGGGTCAGAGCGCAGAGTCAGACATTAGACGGGGCCCCTGAGCAGACAGGGTTAAGGGCCTCACTCGGGTCCAACAGCATTAACCTGCTGGAGCTGGGGCCCAAACCACCAACCTTCTGATCAGTAACTCTGAGCCTTAACACTGAGCCAATGCAAATCCCATAATACTACTCGTAATATATACTGAAAGCTCATAGGAAATGAAGAAAGCTGATTATCAGTGTGGACCATGTCTCAGGAATCAGATGGAAACTCTGATCAACAAAATGATGATGACCAACTCATGCTGTTCTACATGCTGGGGAGAGTCAATGTTAATGTTTATTCATTTCTAAACTAACTAGAATTATGAGTTACATAATACAGAGAATGATATACAGTGCATCTAAAAAAATATTGTGAAAAGGATTTTTTTTTTGTAATTTCATTTAAAAAGTGAAGCTCAAATTTTCTAGGTTATTTACAGGCAAAGTAAAGTTTTTTTATTTTTCATTTCTAATTATAATTTTTTGTATTTTTTTAATTGGATATAAGGTTAAGATTTGTGCATTAAAGTTATATTTATTCCGAACAGCCACAGCGTTTCCAATATGTTTCATGTCCTTACAATCTTGCAATTATTTTTGTATCTGTATAATTTATGTGACACGAACATAAGGAAAGAAAAAAATTATATAGCATACACATGCACACATGATACACACATGATCAGACTGCCTGCTTCATGTCTGACACGCCGGCCCCCCAGGATCTCCTTTAATGTCCCAAACATGTGGAAATGTCTTGGAGTGAGACCAGGACTGTACGGGGACATGGCAATAATGTGTTGTCATCCAAAGACATGGTCATATTTAAAATGTTTGCATCTTAATGTTTTTACTGCGGCTAAGAGTCTCATCACCGTACTGTGCTTAAAGTCTTCTGCAAATGTCACTCGCCTTTACTCCTTCATTCAGCAGAAAGTTCAGCACAAGTACCGGTTTGATTTGAACACAAGTCACAGATCTTCAGTTCATTAAATAAAAATGAACTAATTCTGTTGATTATTTTTTAATTTATTTTTAATAATAATTAATAAATAATAATAAATAATTTGTAATAATTTATTTTAGGTTTTCTTTTTTCCTCAAAGCTAACGATGCTCTCTATAAATATGCTTTAATTTTTTAAAAATGTTTTCTTTTTTCTTTATTATTATTATTATTATTATTATTATTATTATTCGTGTACTATTTTAAAAATACCACCATAGATCAATTGCTTCCGCTTCGATTATTGATGACGTATTTCCGCTGGCCGGTTTCGTGGTGCGCATGCGCTGTGCTCAGCCTTAGCGAACATGGCGGCGCTGCTGCGAGGTCGCTGGAGTCTGAGTAAACACAGAGGACACGGCATTTATCAGTTACTTTCCGCCAGAGCAGGTCAGTGTCTCTGTCTGTGAGGTTTAAAAACAACTTGATGCTGAATGTCATGTTTATAATAAAACACTCGGCTGTAAAGCGTCAGTTTAATGAATGTTTCTCCATGAGATTTTATTAAAGACTGCAGGAGCTTCACTATAACGAGCTCTGCGCTGTCTGTTTATTATTTACAGGAAAATACTACTAATAATTAAAACGTTTTCTTTTCCCGGTGTATTTCTGTAACGTAACTTGCATCATATTTCAGCCTCGTTTATGAAGATTAAATGCTAAATGACCTTCACCGAGCTGCAGACCGAGGGTTAGAGATGAATTTAACAGCTCCGGCTGGAAGAGAAAACTGCAGTATTTACTGCCTAAATATATAATGTAGTTTATTTTATTTTGTGCTTATGGATATTGTGCTAATTGTGACAAAATAGCTGATGTACACTTTACAGTACGTATTCTTAGATATTTTAAACATTATAAGGTACAATCTGATACATTTGTTTCACATTTACAATCTCTCTCTCTCTCAATCTACCTTCTATACTGTATATTTGTGTGTGTGTGTGTGTGTGTGTGTGTGTGTGTGTGTGTAGCCTCTGGTCCCTCTCATGATGTGCTCCCTGGACCGTATCCTCGCACCGCTGAAGAACGAGCTGCTGCTGCAAAGAAATATAACATGACACTGGAGGACTATCAGCCACACCCTAATGATGGACACGGGTCATTTACACACACACCCACACTCTCACACACACAGACACACACGTTTCATGTGCACATTTCCCATATATATACGCACACACACACACTCTCTCTCTCTCTCACAGACACACAAGTTTCATGCGAACACATCTCATACACACACATACACTCTCTCACACATACACTCTTTTTCTCATACAAACATGTCTGTAACATAAATGTATGAAATGATGGAAAAGAATTCCATATAACATATAATTAATGGGGGAAAGTGTATCTTCCTTTGTGTGTGTATTAGCCTTTACATTACATTTACATAATTTGGCCGACGCCCTTATCCTGAGCGACTTACATTTTATCTCATTATACTTCTGAGCAGGTGAGGGTTAGGGGCCTTACTCAGGGGCCCTACAGTGGTAACTTGGTGGTGCTGCGGTTTGAACCTGGGAAATTCTGATCAATAATCCAACACCTCAAACATCATACATAACATTAGAGAGTGCTCACCTTCTTCTGTAAACAAACCAGTCCTCAGGTAGCAAAGATCAGAAATACGCACCAGATATCACTATAAGGTAATTTTTTCCCTCAAAATGTAAACCAACATTTAGAGACCTTGTGAGGAAATGGCTCACTTTTCATTCTTCCACAGTCATTAAGAAAGTAATTATCAGCCTGATGTGGATTATTCAGTAATCAAGAAATCTCTATAACAGCAGAACCTAGGTTCTGAAGCACTCAGGTGTGTGTCCACATCATGCCCAGGAGGAAGGACATTAGTCATGTGACCTCAGAGACGTGATTGTTGCTCATCAATCTGGAAAAGGTTATAAAGCTTAGGGTTAGACCTCTCCAGTGTGAAATATTTTTACAAATGCAGAGCGTTTAAGACAAGTGCCAAGGTTGTTTATATACATTTTACATTACATTTATATCCACTTTGTTATATTTATGTACATTTTACATTATATTTATATACATCTATATACACTTTACCTTATTTATGTAAATTTCACATTACATTTATGTACATTTAACATTATATTTAATGTACATTTATATAGATTTTACATTATATTTATATACATTTATATATACTTTACATTATATTTATGTATATGACATAACATGGCATGTTATGTCATATACATGACAACTTTACATGACAACTTTACATGACATTACATTCATTCCATAATTTCTTTTGTAGCTATGGCGATTACCCGATTCTGCCGGACCGCTCCCAGCATGAGCGAGATCCCTGGTACCAGTGGGACCATCCGGACCTGCGGAGGAACTGGGGGGAGCCGGTACACACACGCACAAAGATTCCATTTGGATCTAATCAAGTCGGAATACACCAAAACTAATCATATTTAATTAAACTGATTAAATCAGATATAATAAACTAAAAAAAAATTCTCACACACACACACACACACACACACACACACACACACACAAAGTCTAAATCTAAAAGTCTGTCCACAGCATCACACAAATCTGTCTGTACAGAATTTACTGAATCTTCTGCAGTCCTTAGCTCTCTGCCTAATCTGCACCATCAGTGAATCTACATGTGGAGTAAAAGTGATGTTATGAACAGTTATGTGTGGGATTTAATAATCTACTTTAAAATAATCTACTAATGCGCTACTGTCTCAATGTAAACAAACACCTGCACCAATAGATATTAATTAGAGAAGATAAAGTGAATATTTTACTGGGATTAGTTCATATTTTCACTTTGTCTGAAATAACAGCGCTGAAGTGGTAGAAGTGAATTTTAACACGCCGGAGTCGTTTTAAGACAAAACTTCATCTTTATTAGATTAGATTAGATTAGATTAGAAATCTTTATTGTCCAGTGAAATTGTCTTTGGCCTCAGACTAACATCACTCAACACAAAAAAAAGCACATCAAAAACATAAAGCAAACACATAAAGCCCCCACAGCATGGGTCAGGACACCTTACTATACTAAAACATACATCTTATCCGATCAACTTTTTCCATTTCTCATCTGTGATTCTCTCTCCGATTACCGAACAGGGAGTGTATTTGTCTGAGCACCAAAGAAGGACAACTTGGTGTAAACAAGGCGTCAGATACTCGACCTTACAGAATGTGATTTCTGTGTATTAATAAGTTAGACAGAGAGACACACAGACATGTACGTGGGCTTCAACCTGAAATAATAATAATTATATCATCACTCATTACATTAAAGATCAGCAGATTATTATTATTAGATTTAACATTTTAACTGTTTCTACAAACTCTTTAACCACCAACATCATCTACTAATTCTAATTATAAATAAATAAACTGAACTGAACCAGATCACAGTAATGTACTTCATGTATTACTGTACTGGACTGAATACAGGCTGGTATTTTTCTAAAATATATTAAAAGTAGGGTTGGGCTTTTATTCGAGGCCGAGTGACTAAAGCATTTAAATATATTATAGACATATCTGTGCCCTCCATCTCCTATTCATCCACCAGTATTTGTGCTTATTTGTACAGTGTTTATATGTTGGTCGCTGTTGTTTATTATTTGTAACTTTAAATATGACACTGGTAAACTGGTATTTTATCTTCGTTCTTTGTCACTCAGAGGTTATTACATTCAAACAGTATTGTGTTAAGTGTGTTACAGAGTGGTGGGTTGTCTTATAATCACGATCAGACTGTACAGTGATGTGACTCCTGTAAGTCACTCTGAGACTGCAGTGTGATCAGACCAGATCTAATTGCACTAAAGTAAATTAGTGCGTTTGTGATTGATATCAGGTTTTAATAACCTCAGTGTTTCTGTGAGTTAACATTGTGTGTATGTGTGTGTATGTATGTGTGTGTGTGTGTATGTAGATCCACTATGACTTTGACATGTACATCAGGAACAGAGTGGACACGTCCCCGAGCCCTGTTGACTGGGCCACCATGTGCAAGCGCTTCTTCGGCTTCTTCACATTCATGATGGTCATGTTTGGTCTGGGGGAGGTATTCCCCGCCTACCAACCTGTAGTGAGTCTCTCACACTCACTCACACACGCACACACAACATGACTAGTGAGTCACACACATTTTGGCAGTTACCAGTGATGGAGGATATAAATAAAAGTACAGAATCACAAACACACATCATCTGACAGTTAAACTAATCAGTAACACAATCAGAAAGACATCAAGACCACTGGCATAGATTGATAGGCCGCTAATCTACTCATCCTAGTCATTCGAATAACACAGGTTGTGAGGTGCGCCCGTGGTGGTGATGGCACAGGGTGCTTGGGCCCATCATCGTTGCTTGCAACTATATTATTTAATTTTTTTCCCACCCTTTTGGACTTTTCAGGGGTCTAAACATGCTCAAAGACTCATGAAACTTGGCAGACAGATTGGAATCTGCTGCCATTAGGATGCCTGAGAGTCGTGTGGCCCGGGACACGAGATTTAGGCACACGAAACTCTGTACATATGTCCTGGGCTAAACTCAACAGGAGGCCAGTTATTTTGGATCGTTCGGAGGGATTTTTGATATCTCAAATGGGTCAGCTGTGATGTCTTAAACGTACGCCGAAAAATGATTAATAACTTTCTGTGTGGCCTTATATTGAGTGACATTATATTCAGTGACACTTTCTGTGACATCACGTTCAGTGACATCACATTCAGGATCATCAGAGTGTGAGGCTTTTCTTCCAGCATCTGCGGCCTATTGTAAACACATACACATCACAAATGTTAACACACACACACAAACACATCTCACACACATCACTAATGTGAATACACACACTTGCACACCATACACACAAACAAACACAAGCACATTTACTCGTCACACACCTCTCTCCCTCACTCTCACACACACTAACCCTCACACACTAATGCGCTCACACACAAACGCAGGCACACAAACACACTCGCACATCACACACATGCACACATACTGCAAATGTTTACACTCATGCACACAAACACACACACACCTCTCACAACGCGCACACACCTCTCACAACGCGCACACACCTCTCACAACGCGCACACACCTCTCACAACGCGCACACACCTCTCACAACGCGCACACACCTCTCACAACGCGCACACCTCTCTCATGATTCACACACACCTCTCTCACGACTCACTCACGCACGCACGCACTCACGCACACGCACACACACTATATTAGCCCTGTATAGTGTGTGATGTGTGCAGGTTGTGCGGTGCAACCGAGTGGCGATGGCTTTTTCAAGGTCTTAACACACTCGAATAACAGGTTGTGCGGTGCGCCCGGGATGGTGATGACACAGGGTGCTTGGGCCCGTCATCGTTGCTTGCAACTATATTATATAAATTTTTTTCTTCCAGCCTTTTGGACTTTTCGGGGGTCTTAACATGCTCAAAAACTCATGAAAGTTGGCAGACAGGCTGGAAACTTCATGAGGATGCCTGATTGTCGTGTAGCCCAGGGACCTCTGGGTCCCCCAAACAAGATTTGGCTGCATAGGTCATACACACTTGCATGTAGGCACACAAACCTCGGTACACATTTATATCTCATTGAGCCGAACAACTTTCGCGCTGCATGTCCTTGGCTCAACTCAACAGGAGGCCGGTTATTTTGGGTCGTTCGCAAAAACACACCTGATGGATTTTGATATACTCCTCCTAGGGAATTCATATGATCGCCACCAAACCGGGCCGATGTGAACTAAAGACATTGAGGATGCAAAATTGCGGAGGGATTTTTGATATCTCAAACGGGTCAGCCGTGATAATGCCATAAACTCACACCGAAAAATTATTAATAACTTTCTGTGGCATAATTCAATTCAATTCAATTTTATTTATATAGCCATTTTAACAATGTTCATTGTCTCAAAGCAGCTTATCAAAAAAAATATTAAAAGAAAGTTTATGGAAGTGTGAATGTGTAAGAAAAATGTGTCTATATAATAATGAGATGAAGGAGCATTATATTCAGTGACATTATATTGTCACACACATTACAAATGTTAACACACTCACACTCAGACACACACACGCATGTACACACTAATATACACGTGCATGCGCGCACACATACATACACGCACACGTTAACACACTCAACACACACAACACACACACAAATACACTATTTAGGGCCTAAACTGACATTAGCCCTATATATTGTCTGAAATGTGCAAGTTGTGCGGTGCACCCGAGCGGCGATGGCTTTTTGTGAGTCTAAACACGCTCATAAAACAGGATGTGTGGTTCCCCCGGGGTGGCAGTGGCGCAGGGTGCTTGGGCCCGTCATCGTTACTTGCAACTGTATTCATTTATTTATTTATTTTTATTTATTACCTCTGATGAACACAGACAGACAGCAGAGCAGTGTTATTAACTTATATAATCTCTCTCTCTCTCTCTCTCTCTCTCTCTATACACACACACACACACACGCTGTGTTTCCCTCAGGTGTGAGATCGGTGGTAGCGAGCGGAGCAGCCTGACGTTACCTGCAGCACAAAAATTGTCTGTTAGATACCACGAACAATAAATACATACGACTTTCAACACAACATTTTAATTTAATATTTCTGTTAATTTCACATTTCAGTGATAAGAACATACACACCCTCCCCTCCATCTACCCAGCGCTGTGTATCAGAGCACACGACTCTTAAACACTGGAGCATATTAGCTGTTTGTTACATTACTGTCTTTTAATTAATTAATATATATATATAAATAAATACAGGTCAGGTGTGTGTTGGGACAGCACCAGGTACTGGTATCGATCTTCAGTGTGGGCAAGTAAAGGACTCGTACTTGGTCTGACAAAAGTGGTATTGGTGCATCTCTAGCTATAACCGTAAGACTCTGTGTAGCCGGTGTAACTCGGGGATCCTGCTATATCAGCGTAAATCACTAAAGTTCTGTGTAGTTTTGTGTGTTGTTTAGTTTAATAGTTGTGTCCTGAAGATGCTGAACTTTAGTGATAATGATTGTGTGTGTGTGTGTGTGTGTGTGTGTGTGTGTGTGTGTGTGTGTGCAGGCCCCAAAGCAGTATCCCTACAACAATCTTTACCTGGAACATGGTGGAGATCCGGAGAAGCAGCCAGAAGCTGTTAAACATTACGAGATCTAAGATGTTATGCTGTGCTTTACTTCTGTTTATGTGCAAAATAAACTTGAACTTGAAACTTTCCTGGTTTCCTTTACTTAACACAGTGATGCCACTGGAATCATTTACTGATTTGTAGACAATAGATTTTATCTAAGTAGCTTTTTATTGGGGAAACGTGTGCAGGATTTGTGTGAGGATGTTCTAACAGAAGTGGTGTTAGTTACATGGCCTTTAGTTACATTAGAATTTTTTGCTGAATATAAAACCAGATCAGTGATGTCTAATCAAGTTCTGCTCATCATCCTCTAGGACATAAAAAAAAGGCAAAGGGAGTGTTTTTTTTGTACGTTTTCAAAGATGTATGTTTTCATTTATCCCAAACAAATTTGCAGTGAACATTTTAGTGTGAACAGCATTAAAGACTTTTATGTGTACAACATAAATGGTAAAAACAATGTTTCTTGGATTTTCTTATTGGCCTATACACATTAGCTGTAGAAGGTCCTGATTTAGGTGCACATGCCTTTTATTAACCTAGATTAACCTTTTTGTGGAGGATGAAGCAGTTTAAATGTGTGTGTGAATAGAAGGTGCGACGTGTAAGTCTGTGTTTAGCCGGATTAGAGTTTGTGTTTTTTGATGTTTCTTCTTGTGCCTGTCTACCTGGTCTATTCATTTTGTGTTACTGGAATAACTGCTACATCTAACCACATCTTGACCAATCAACTTCATTCTAACACTGACTGTACAGCTGCTGCTATGTGACTTTGGCACCACCTACTGGTTTTTTTTTTTAGTTAGGAGAAGAACTTTCAACTGTTACTGTGACTTATTGAACAATAAAAAAACTAAATACGCAACAGATAATATCAAGCACGTTCTACCTGTCCAGTGACAAAACAATATTAAATCAGGATATTTAGAAAAGAATC
This sequence comes from Clarias macrocephalus, assembly GCA_011419295.1. Lineage (NCBI taxonomy): Eukaryota > Metazoa > Chordata > Actinopteri > Siluriformes > Clariidae > Clarias > Clarias macrocephalus. The sequence goes on from JAAGKR010004202.1 coordinate 50,755, forward strand.
ACAATACAAATCTAATCAGTAGAATTTTTGCATTCTTCATTTAATGTGACTCAAGGTAAGATCATTCCATTATTCTCATTTGGTTTAATTTAAGCTGATCGCCTCTCCATTCCTTGCGTTCCTTGAAAAAATAGGGTTAATTTAACCTTTTCCTTTTGCTCTTTATCTATAAAACAACACCGTAAAATTGTCAGTGGCGACCTGTGGAGGCTGCTTTGTGCCCATGGACTCTGTGTTTGTTTCATGTTGACATTTGTCTCTGGATGTCAGTTCCCAGAGGACACTTCAGGTGATTTGTCTTGTGAATACACAGAATTGTAGCAGTGCTTGTTGGTGACATTCCAGGGCAAATAATATAAATGCAGATTATCTACGAAGAAAAAGTGACCATGAGTACTTTACTGGCTTTAAATAATGAGTTTATAGCTTGACAAACTAAAGCTTTAAGGTGTCATATCTTTATTCTTAGTCAAGTCAATGAATTCTCAAAGCACTGAAAACTTCTTTTCTTTTATTCTACTAAAGTATCACAGCTTCAAAGCAGATTTAAAGTCATTTCCCCCTTTAGCTTTATTAACAAGTGATTTTCTGGCTGCTGTTTGGTCTCAATCCTTTGAGTTCTCATTAAGCACATTTCCACAAGCAGCAGTGTGTGGAAGTGTCTTACTTTCACTGTAAGCTGGGATTTCTACTGTTAATAATTTTAGGACTTAGGTACAACTTAGTGTATGGCAAATTATTTCCTCTATAATAACAGGCCTATCCGATCTTCGCCAGAAAGTGTGTTTGCGCAGATTTTCACTCCAACAAAGCAGAAGCCACACCCGATATTCTACTGAAATCCAAAAATGACTATTTATACAGGTGGACTCGGGGGTGACTTCTGTTTGGGTGGAAGGAAAGGCTGCGGGCGCGCACTCATACTTCCTTGAGGAGATTGGACAGCCCTGCACTATAAGCCAGAGAACCGCTGGTGCAGAGTGCTGTCTCAACACATTGTTCTTGAGTGCTATAAAGCTACTATAATTTTACATAATTTCCTCCTCATTAAACTATTGACTGAGGCTTTGTGCCCTGAGGATCATCCTGAAACAGACCGTCCTTCATCAGAAGAGCAGGGAGGAGGATGAGGACAAGCTGCAGGAGGGACGAGTTCACTGTAATGTATATAATGAAACAATGAGATGGATTAAGTACACTAGTGATTAATCTCTAATTAACATAATGTAATGTAAGATCAGATTGCAGTTTCTGATTTTTATATTATACAATCTATCAGTAATTAATGAATGTCTGTTTTTCTTTGAGGTTTTGATCTTTCCCTGTTGAGTCTTGTTCCTCTCAAGGTTTCTTCCTATTACCATCCCAGGGAGTTTTTCCTTGCCACCGTCGCCCTCGGCTCGTTCATCAGGGACAATCTGATCATTTTGATTCATACATACACATTGCATACAGACTTACTTCTTTTTATTGTGTAAAGCTGCTTTGCGACAATGTCAATTGTTAAAAGCGCTATATAAATAAAATTGACTTGACTTGATCTTAACAAAATCTAAACAAGTTATTTCATAATTTTTTAAATTCTATTTTTATTTTATCACTCACTTAAAAAAAACTGCATTGTCTTTTTTCCCTTTTACTATACAGCCACCAAACTTTCATCTAAAATATATTATGCAAATAAAAAAATCTAACTTCTTTTAAATAGTTAATTATGAAAAATAAATTAAATTAAAATTTTGTTTCCAAAAAGGAGCAAAATGTTTCACAATTTTAGTAGCATTGAAACGTTAATTTTCTTTTTATTACGATTAATCATGTACTGTAATGTGATATTTATTCAGATCATTAAGATGATTTAGTGCTTTGTTTAAATTTATATGGAAAGTACATATAAAAAGTAGTGTTTCTATTTCTAAAAATGTATACCTTCCCTCATTAATACTCATTTATGAGACGATGTAGCTTGGTCTGAGTCTCACTGCAATCAGGTGTGGCCTTTGACCCTGCCTCCTTAATCCTGGCATCTTTGCCTGCTGTCAGGTATCAGATGTAGCTTTTAATCCTGCCTCTTTAACCCTGATGAATTATGAATTATATCATTTTGATGAGTCTTGATTTCTGTTGCGACATTCATTTGTCTTAAACGATATGAAAGCATATCATCCATCCTGCATCCATCGTGCCGAGTATCAGCGGTTCAGGCAGGTGGTGGTGATGTAATGGTCTGGGGAGATACTGTTTCTTGGCACAGTTTGACCCACTTAGTACCACTTGAGCATGGTTTAAACACCACAGCCTACCTGAGTATTGTTGCTGAATGACCTCGAGCATGGCATAACGCACCATGTCACAAAGATAAAATCATCTCACGCTGGCTTCTTGAACATGACTGTGAGGTCACGCGGCCTCCACAGTCACCTGATCTCACTCCGATAGAGGCGTACACTCTTTAATGTTCTTTACTCAAAACATCAATCAGAACTTCCTGAACTTGTGATTCCTTTAGATGCTGAAAAGGCTTTCGATAGGGTGTAGTGGGAGTACTTGTTTGATGTTTTAAAGAAATGTTGATTTGGTGAGAAGTTTATTTCTTGGATTCGACTCTCTTATTCTTCCCCTAAAGCCAGTGTTCATACTAATGATGTTTATTCTGATTATTTTTCTCTGGGTCGTGGATGTTGTCAAGGTTGCCCTCTGTCACCTTTACTTTTTGCCATCGCCATCGAGCCTCTGTCCATCACATTGAGATCTTCCTCTGTATTCAAGGGAATCATCCGTAATGGAACTGAATATAAGTTATCATTGTATGCGGATGATTTATTATATATAACTGATCCTGCACTCTCCATCCCTGCTGTTTTGTGTATTCTGGAGAACTTCAGCTCGTTTTCAGGTTATAGATTAAATTTGGGGAAAAGTGTTTTCCCGTTAATACAGCTGCATGTCATCTTCAACAGTTTGATCTGCCCTTTCAGTTTAGTCCTTCTGGGTTTAAATACTTGGGGATTAACGTGACTCGCTCTTTATCTGGCCTTAATTCAGCTAATTTTACTCCGATTATATCAAGGATTAAATCTGATATTCAAAGATGGGGTAAATCTCCCCCTTTCATTAATCGGTAAGATTAATGTTGTTAAAATGAACATCTTACCAAAATTTCTATTTTTATTTCAATCGATTCCCTTATTTTTGCCAAGACATTTTTTTGTCTCACTGGATAAGATCATTGGTTCTTTCATTTGGGGAGGGAAGCCACCTAGGGTTCGTAAAGCTGTACTGCAGAGATGTAGATTCAGTGGAGGACTCGCATAACCAAATTTTCTGGCTTACTATTGGGCCGCTCACATCCATAAACTTTGCTATTGGCTAAACTCTTCTGTCTCCTCTTGGTGTAAATTGGAGTTATCATCTTGTAAGGGATCTTCTAAACCGGCTCTGCTCTGTTCCTCTTTACCCATAAAACCCTCTTTGTATACTGATAATCAAGTGGTTCTTAACACACTTAGGATCTGGTTTCAGTTTAGACGGCACTTTAAATTTGTAATGGCATCCTCTGCGGGTCCTCTAAACAACAACCATTTGTTTCCCCCATCACTCCTGGACTCGACATTCTTAGCGTGGTGTGATAAGGGTATTATAAAATTTTAATATTTATATGTGGATGGTGTCTTTGATAGTTTTGCCAATTTGTCATCTCGTTATGGTCTCCCAATTACCCATCTGTTTCGCTATTTTCAAATTCGAAATTTTGTTGCCAAGTGTTTTCCTAATGTATCCGGGTGGTAAATAAACATTTTATTTCTTCCTTTGCATGGGGAAATTTTCTGTTTTATGGTTTTGTTGTTTAAGATTTATGCCATAAAGAGAAACAGTGAATTCTGGTGTGTTCCCTGAAGTGGCCAAGAGGTGGTGCTGTGGGTGTCACATGAGAATGCACATGTATAATGTCATGTGAGGTGTAGGCCTGTTGAAATGAAAAACTTAAAAGAGGAATACACTTAAATGTGCAAATGTTTAATGTTTTAATGTGCCTTGCACAATATGTGATTTTTTTTACACAGTGCGTGTATTACTTTACTGGGGAAGGTTGCAGCCTTTGTAAAGTGATAAAGTAGAGGTTCATGGTTATGAGAGTGTTTCTTTCAATTTTATGTCTACAAGAAATGTGCCAAAGAGTAACATACCATGAGGTGTACTTATAATGTTTTTATTTTGCACAGTGTTCCCACTGCCATATTTACTAAATAGTAACATATTTCTTTCCATGGTGGTTTTCTGTAATGTAAATTTTCCATTTTTCTATTTTCATGCCGGCTGTATGTTTCTTGCCGTGCGTGTGCTGATGTTCGGGAGTGTGCTGTTTTAAACAGTGAGATGGAGCTGTGAAAAATTGGACTTGTGCTATCAGCTCTCTAGATTTGTCATTGACTAATATTTTATTTTTCTTATTAGTTTCTTTCTTTCTTTTTTTTTTATTTTTACCTGTAACAGTGAAAGCTTTGAGCAACACTGTTTTCTATATGCTTTAAGAAATTTGCACTAAAATAATTTATTTTGGGAACAACTGAATAAATTACAAAAGATGTAGAACCGCTCCATGTGTTCCTGGTGGTACTTCAAAATCACCGGTCACACATTTTGGTACCAGGAGTGGGGTAGTTTATTCCGTCTGATTTGGTTGCGACGAAATAATTTAGGGCAATACGGCAGTGGTGAATGTTTTACAGTGGTGGAGGACGTCTCGAGCAGAGCTGGTATGGAAGAGTGCGTTTACATCGAACGTGGTCAACGTGGGATTGATCGGGTTTCCAGTGTGCCAGGGGTGACAGCTGCTAAGAAGATTGATTTGGCCTGACGGGACTCTTCCTGTAGACCTGGTAGCTCCTTGGAGTTTGCGGCTGCATCCAGGGGCTGCACATCAGTGGAGTTTGTCTGAGGTATTGGAAGGACTGTAAGGGTTGGACGAGTTAGCAGCAAGAACTGTTATCTGGGACTGAGTTGTTAATTTCAAATTATTTCCATTTTAAGCTACTTGGGTAAGAAATGTCGAGCTCTGACGAACTGCCTGCAATAGGGGAACAAGACCCTGTTGCTGGAGCTGTAGTAATGATGACTTAGAACAAAGGAGGGATCAAATTCAAGAGTCAAGGGACCGCAGGAATGACACTTTGGCCAATAGGGCTGTTGGTGTGGGTAATTCAACTCGCTCTTACATTTATGTTCCTCGTGAGCGACAGATCCTTTTTGTGGGGAGTATAACAAAGATGGGAGGTCTGTCAAGGAGTTTATTGAGGAGGTAGAAAGGGTTTTACGGGCCAGAGACCAGACACCAGATGAGGAAGCGGATTTTGTCATCTCAATGTTGAGAGGATCTGCACTAGAAGAGATGCGATTATGTGTGGGGAACCAATCTCGACAGGCCAGTGATTTGTTTACTTTTTTGTGTGAAGCATTTGGGGAACGACGTAGTGGGACTCAATTGTTGCAGGTATTTTACAACCGCAAGCAAGTAGAGGGGGAAGATCTTCGGAATTACTCTCATGCTCGTTCTCGTCTATTAAGCTCTATCACAAAACGGTCACCTGGCAGCTTGGCTAATGAGCAGGCGATTTTGCGTGATCAGTTTGTGGAGGGTGTGCGAGATACTGTGTTAAGGCGAGAATTACGTAAGATGATCAGAGAAAAGCCACACTTGACCCTTCTTGAGATTCGTAATGAAGCTCTGTGGTCTATGGAGGTGAGCAAACCCACTAGAGTTGCAACTAGTCGACCTGTCCATTCAGAAGTACTGGGTGAAACCAAAGATAAATCTGGTCCTGAAACTCACACATCTACTGTGTTGAGTGATATTTTACAGGTGATTTCCTGGCAGGACAAGCGAATAAGTGACCAAGAGCAAACTATTTCAGAGCTCACTAAAGCTGTCCAAGAGTTGACTGCACAACGGTCAGTGTCAGTTCAGCAGAAGCCCTCAAAGTTCCTTCCTAAGTTTACAGAGGAGGGAGAACTTATCTGTTTTAGGTGCAAAAGGTTTATCATGTGGCCAGGTGCTGCACATTGAGACGGGGTGGGAGACCAAAAAGTGATGCCAGGACAACTGAAGGCCAAGAAAGGCAATGTCCTTCTGTCGCGCTGAGTCGGGCAGCCCAGGGAGCAGTTTCTGGCTCTCTACCGGAAGGCACCAGTCGGGACAGGTTTCTCGAACAGGCGGTTGGAACTTGCCCAATGGTGGACCTGAACATTAGAGGTGTGTTAGTGTCATGTCTACTCGACACTGGAAGTCAGGTGAGTACCATCACCGAAGGGTTCTTTCGAGAGAAGTTGTTCGGGAATGACAGTGATGTAATGTCCACTTCGGGTTGGCTCAAGATTACAGCAGCCAATGGCTTAGATATTCCATATTTAGGCTACATTGAGCTGGACGTGGAGGTTATGGGGATGAGTGTGCCAGAGTGTGGATTTTTGATCATTAAGGGGACTCCTAGTTCCACATCTGTGTCTGTACTCATTGGAATGAACATTATCAGTAAGTGCAGATAGATTGTTCATGCTGAATTTGACACCACAAGGTGGGGAGCTTGATTCGAATTGGCAGGTGGCCTTCCAACAGGCCCAGTCAGTTGAATTGATCAAACGAGCTGCATTCGCTCGGGTGACCGGTAAGACACCTACTCATGTGCCTGAATGGTCGGCAGCTACTGTTCTTGTTAAGGGGATAGAGCATGGTAAAAAGGATGACTCTATATGGTTGGTAGAGCCAGTAAACACCCCCTTACCAGGAGGTTTAGTTGTTGTGCCTACCTTGGTCACAGCTAAGCTACCTGTGTGTCCAGTCAGAGTGCTTAACTTGTCTCAGGAGGATGTCTGGTTGCAGCCCAGGGTCCGTGTGGGTGTGTTCTCCTTGGCAAAGGATAATGATGCCGGTTCGTCCTGTGAAGTAAAGTTTCAGCGGATCTCTGCTGACACTGAGAGGGTCACTGTGGGCGCTGGTCCGGGCTCTGAATCGCACATCCAATCAGTCTTGGATCACATCATCCTTGGGGATACACCTGAACAGCAGGCTCAGCTAAAAGCAGTGTTGGGAAAGTATTCATGTGTGTTTGCATCAGATGATGATGATTTGGGTTACACAGATAGGGTTCAGCACGAGATTCACTTGACTGACGACGTACCAGTAAATCAGCCTTACTGCCGTATTCCACCAAATTAATATCAGGAAGTCAGAGAGCACATTACCAAGTTGTTAAAGAAGGGTGTCATACAAGAAAGTGTTAGTGCTTATGCCTCCCCTGTGGTATTGGTGCGCAAAGCTGATGGGTCATTACGTCTGTGCGTAGATTATAGGAAGCTTAACGCTAAGACAAGACGTGATGCATTTCCGTTGCCAAGGATTGATGAGAGCTTCGATGCTTTCAGGGGAGCCAGGTTTTTCTCAACTGTGGATTTGGCCTCTGGGTATCATCAGATTGCGGTGAGTGACAGGGATAGGGCTAAGACAGCATTCACAACACCTTTTGGTTTGTTTGAATACCAGAGGATGCCATTGGGGTCTGCAATGGACCATCAACTTTTCAGCGGCTCATGCAGGCTGTCATGAGTGACCTAATCTTCCAGGTGTTAATAGTTTATTTAGATGACATCTTGCTATATTCACAGACATTTGAAGAGCACCTGGAAAGCTTGGAGGTGGTGCTGAAGCGGTTGGCAGATACAGGCTTGAAGGAGAAGATAGAGAAATGTCGGTTTCTCCAAGACTCAGTGCGGTTCTTGGGCCATCAGGTGTCAGCGCAGGGGATTTCTCCTGACCCAGATAAGGTTGCCGCAGTTAGCAGTTGGAAGACTCCAGAAACAGTGAAAGATCTGAGGTCATTTTTAGGTTTTTGCAGCTATTATAGGAAGTTTATCATGGGCTTCTCAAAAATAGCTGGACCTTTACATGACTTGGTGAATGCGTGTTTGAGTGGAGGCAGATGTGCAAAGAGTGGTCGTCATTTTAGCACTCTGTGGTCTGATGAATGTGATCATGCGTTCAATCAGTTAAAAGAGAAACTGACGACAGCACCTGTACTCGGGTTTGCAGATTTCAGCCATCCCTTCATACTGGAGACAGATGCGAGCCAGAATGGCTTAGGTGCCATCTTGTATCAGAAACAGGGTGATGAGAAGAGGGTTATTGCGTACGCAAGTAAAAGATTACGTAATGCTGAGAGAAACGATCGTAATTACAGCAGCATGAAGCTTGAACTACTGGCCCTTAAGTGGGCAGTGGTCGAGAAGTTTCGGAGCTACTTGCTTGGGTCATGGTTTGAGGTGATCACCGATAATAACCCGCTCTGTCACTTGCAAACTGCCAAATTAGGAGCGATTGAGCAGAGGTGGGTAGCTCAAATGTCAGTTTTTAATTTTGAGGTGAAGTACAGACCAGGAAGAAACAACGTTGCCGCTGATGTTTTGTCTAGGCAGGAGTTTGCAGGGGAGCCATTTGTAGCCTCGTTAACAGAGGAACAGCTTTGGAGCCTGCGCTTGTGTTGAAGGGTATTGAGTGTTGCAGGCTAAGGCAGATACGTGCATTGGAGACTGAGGAAGAGGTCATTAGTCTCCAGGGCAACACTCATACACTTCCAGGTTACACTAAAGAACAGCTGATTGAGTTTCAGAAAAGTGATCCTGTTTTGAAAGCGTTTAGAAGGTTTTGGGATGAGAAAAGGAGACCAGTGCACATAGAAAGACAGACTTTGTCCAAAACAGTGAAGTGTCTTCTGAAACAGTGGAATTTTATAAGAGAACATAATGGGCTGCTGTATCGAGTGGTAGATCATCCTTCTGGCGAGAACTGCTGGCAATTGTTGTTACCTGTGTGTCTCAAGGAGCGAGTGCTGCAGTGTGTGCATGATGATATGGGGCACCAGGGTGCTGAGCGAACTGTGGGGTTGTTGAAGCAGAGATGCTTCTGGTCTGGCATGCATGAAGATGTGAAGGAATGGGTGAAGAAGTGTCAGAGGTGCATCCTTACAAAGATGCCTCAGCCCAGAATCAGGGCCCCTATGAGAGCATTTTTGGCTTCCAGGCCCTTAGAGGTAATCGCAGTGGACTTTACTGTCCTAGAACCTGCTACGGATGGGCGTGAAAACATTCTGGTTGTTACCGATGTTTTTACAAAATTTACACAGGCATTTCCTACAAAAGACCAAAAGGCCGACACCACAGCCAAGATCTTGTTGAAGGAGTGGTTTATGAAGTACGGCGTTCCTGAGAGGTTGCACTCCGATCAAGGGCGGAATTTTGAGAGTGAGGTGATAGCAGAGTTGTGCAGACTCTATGGGGTGAGAGAGACATGTACGACACCTTATCGGCCGCAAGGTAATGCCCAATGTGAACGGTATAACCGAACACGTTGACTTATTGCAGGGGAGAGTGTAACCGGGTGGTACATAAACTTTTTATTTCTTCCTTTGCATGGGGAAATTTCCTGTTTCTCTTTATGGCATAAATCTTAAACAACAAAACCATGAAACAGTGAATTCTGGTGTGTTGCCTGAAGTGGCCAAGAGGTGGTGCTGTGGGTGTCACATGTAGGAGAATGCACATGTGTTCTTGTGTCAGACATTTTGTGTGATGTGCAGTGAGCAGGAGGTGCTGCATGCTCTGAGTAAAATCACGTCATAGTGGAGGCCATCCGGCGGTAAATATGATATTTCTTGTGAATATTCTTGTTGAGTGTCATGCCTGGATGAATATTTTTTGTTTTATTTCCAAGAGTGGTTATATTTGTTAACTTATACCATGTGCAATGATGTCCAATGGTATAATGTCATGTGAGGTGTAGGCCTGTTGAAATGAAAAACTTAAGAGGAATACACTTAAATGTGCAAATAATTTAATGTTTTAATGTGCCTTGCACAATATGTGATTTTTTTTACACAGTGCGTGTATTACTTTACTGGGGAAGGTTGCAGCCTTTGTAAAGTGATAAAGTAGAGGTTCATGGTTATGTGAGTGTTTCTTTCAATTTTATGTCAACAAGAAATGTGCCAAAGAGTAACATACCATGAGGTGTACTTATAATGTTTTTATTTTGCACAGTGTTCCCACTGCCATATTGTACTAAATAGTAACATTTCTTTCCATGGTGGTTTTCTGTAATGTAAATTTTCCATTTTTCTATTTTCATGCCGGCTGTATGTTTCTTGCCGTGCGTGTGCTGATGTTCGGGAGTGTGCTGTTTTAAACAGTGAGATGGAGCTGTGAAAAATTGGACTTGTGCTATCAGCTCTCTAGATTTGTCATTGACTAATATTTTATTTTTCTTATTAGTTTCTTTCTTTCTTTTTTTTAACCTGTAACAGTGAAAGCTTTGAGCAACACTGTTTTCTATATGCTTTAAGAAATTTGCACTAAAATAATTTATTTTGGAAACAACTGAATAAACTACAAAAGATGTAGAACCGCTCCATGTGTTCCTGGTGGTACTTCAAAATCCCCGGTCACACTAATTTCCCCTCTTTACCTCCAGAACAGCAGTGGGAAACTATGCTATCATTTATTCCTCATCATAGAGGAACCATTTCGAAACTCTATGATGCTTTCATGTCTCTTAGTGACCACTCAAATGTTAAGCTTATGCGTGCATGGGAGGGGGAACTGGGAATTCAAATACAGGAGGAGTCCTGGGAGCGGGCTATAGAGAGGGGATGGTCTTCCACCTCTTGTGCTCGTCTTGGACTTATTCAGTTTAAGATCATACACAGGGCACATTTTTCTAAGGCTAGACTTTCATAATTGTATCCGGCAGTGGAAAACATGTGATAAATGCCATGACTCTCCATGTCACCTCAGTCACATGTTTTTTCTCTGTCCTAAGCTGGAAAGTTTCTGGACAGGTTCTTTTGCTATCATGTCAACTGTTCTTGGGGTAACTCTTCAACCTTGTCCTCTGATTGCTATATTTGGGATTCCTGATTGGTCTCTTTCACTTAATTCTACACAAAAGGATATTGTAGCTTTCACATCCTTATTAGCGAGACGTCTGTTATTGTTACATTGGAAGTCTCCTAAATGTCCTCCTATCTCCCAGTGGCTTAAAGATGTCATGTTTTTTTTTTAACTTGAAAAAATTAAATACACAATGAGAGGATGTACAGCTAAATTTTTTTCACAATTGGCAACCTTTTATTTCCTATTTTACTAGTTTAGAGGTGTTGCCTGATTAAATGTATACCTGTTACTGTTATATTTATGTAATATGTTTGTTGGTGGTGTTGAGCTGTGTGGGACGTGGGGTGTTGGGTGGGTGGCAGGGTTGTTCTTTGTTTAAGTGTTTTGTAATTCCTTTAACATGTGGGCAAAGTATTACAGTATTAAGAGTTCCTCAATAACTGCTGCGGGTTAAATTTTTAGGGGTAAAGGAAAAGAGGGGTTAAATTTTTTAGGGGTAAAGGAAAACAGGGGTTAAATTTTTTAGGGGTAAAGGAAAAGAGGGGTTAAATTTTTAGGCTTGAAGAAAAAAGGGGGGTTAAAATTTAGGGGTGAAAAGATGAGGGGTTATGGTTAGGATTAGAGAAGAAGATGGGGGATAAAGGTAAGAAATGAGAGTAACACGCTAACCAAGAGTGCACAGGCCATCAATGCTGCTGACTATAAGGTTGACTTTTTAATAGAGGCTTAGGGGGTGTATGATCCTTAATTTCTAAATTTATGTTTTCTTTTTTGTTCTCTGCAGGACGGACGGTTCCGGATTTGGTGCGTTTCCTGGGGATTTCTGACAAGATAAGTATGGGTTTCTTATTATTTTTTTGATTATTTTTTTGAAGATGCTGTGTGGATTTTATGTCTTCCTGGTTGTCTATGTGATATGGATTTGTATGTTTTTGGGAAGGTAAGTATCCGATTAGTCATTTTTCTGTTGGTATTGATCTTGAGATGTGTATGTGGCCTTTCCTTCTGTGGGCCCTGGTCTTCCTCTTCTACCCCAGGGTTAGGGTTAGGTTTGGGGTTTGGGTTAGCGGTTAGGAGCTAGGAAGAAGAGAAAAGCAGTTAAATTTTAGGGTTGAGGATTAGGGTTAGGGTTAGGGTTTAGGGTTAGGGTTAGGGTTAGGGAAAATGACCGTGGCTACAGGGTCCTGCACGGGCCCCAAGTAGGGTTATGGTTAGGGGAAAGGGTTAGGGGTATTGACAGATAGGGTTAACGATCCCGGGACAGGGTTCAAGGCAGGGTACTTTGGGGGTTGGGTGGGTTGGGGGTTTTAGGGTAGGAAAACTTGGGTCCATGCAGGCCTGAACCAACGTTATGCACGGGCCTACCACGACAAAATCAGTTCCAGACCCCTCCAATCACCCCAGTTCGCACTGAAACACATCCCTCCCCTTGGTTACACTATGAGCTCTTTCTTAGCAAGTCATTAGCGCTACGTTTCGGATTTTCTCATCCTTCATCAGGCACTGACTTGCTTTTATATACCCCATTTTATT